>CAUYQG010153122.1:0-46738 GCA_963574415.1 Tarsius wallacei
CCTAGTGGGAGAAGTCTATACTACAAGGGACCTGTCCTCCAAAGAATAATTCCATGCTAGCGGGGCTCGGTGGCTCAGCCTGTAATCCCACGCCTTGGGAGGCTGAGGTGAGTGGATTGCCTGAGCCCGTGGGTTCGAGACACACCTGGGCAACTTGGTGAGACCTCATCTCTACAATAAATCAAAAATCAGCTGGGCGTAGTAGCGTGCACCTGTAGTTCCAGCTACTGAAAGACTGAGGTGGAAGGATCGCTGGAGCCCAGCAGGTCGAGGCTGCAGTGGCCGGAAGCGGCCACTGCACTCCAGTCTGGGCGACAGAGTGAGACTCGAACTCAAAAAAAAAAACACAAAAAAACAAAAAAAAGTCTAAAAGAAGAACTGAGTAAATGGAGAATATACTTTGTTCATGGATGGAAAGAACCAGCATAATAAAAATGTTGATTTTCCCCCAAATATACAAATTGAATGCAGTTTTCATAAATATCACAGCAGTATTTTTGAAGGCTCTTGCTTGATAAGCTTATTCTGTAAATTATATAGAAGAATGAAAGACCAAGAATATCCAAGACATTTTATCTTCAAAAGAAGATAAAGTTTGAAGAGACTTTCCCTGATACACAGAAAAAATATTATTATAAAGTTACACAATTATGACAGGGAAGACAAATAGGCCAAGATATAATTGATTTTAGCATTCTGAAAACATATGTGCACGTGTATATAGATGGATGGTTGGATTAGTAGGTAGATAGGTACACAGGCAGATTAGATAGATAGATGACAGATAATAGATGATGTGTGGGTATGTGTGTAGTTTTGTGTATGTTGTTGCAAATCAGTATGAAAGGAGGAAATGATTCAATAAAACCACACGTGGAAAAGATAAAGTAATATTGTTACTTCATACAAGTCACAAAATAAATTATAAATTCTGGGTAAAACTTAAAAGTAGAACTTTTTGTTTTAAATTAGCTTTTGATTTTAAAATCATTTTAGATATACAGAAAAGTTGCAACCAAAATACAGAGAATTACCTTATATCCCAAATCCACTTTCCCCTATTGTAATCATCTTGTATTCCCATGTTACATTTGTCACAACTAAGAAATCAACACAGATACATTACTATTAACTAAACTCAACACTATATTCTGATTTCATCAGTTTCCTCCCAAATGTCCTTTTTGTTCCGGGATCCCATCCAGAATATCACATTATATTTAGTTATCATGAATCCTTAGACTCCTGTGTCTGTGACAGTTCCTCAGACTTTCCTTTGCCTTGATTACCTTGACAGTTTTGAGGAGCACTGGTCAGATTTTATGTCGAATGTCTTTCAGTTTAGGCTTGTCAGTTGGGGTCACAGATTTTGGGGAGGAACACCATAGAGATGAAGTGCCACTCTCATCGCATCTTGTGAAGACTACATGCTTATTACATGACTTATCACTGATGAAGTTAACCCTAATCTCCTGGCTGAAACAATGTTTTCCAGGTTTCCCCACTGAAAAACTACATTTTCCCTCTTTCCATACGCTTTGGAAGTAAGCCAATAATAGCACACATTCAAGGGGCTGGACAGAGTTAAACTCCACTCTTTGAGTAAAGTGTCTCTACATAAATTACTTAGGATTCATCTGTAAGGAAGATTTATTAAATGTACTACCTTTAAGGGAAAAGAGAATACCACTTGACTTTGAGGAAGAAAATATTTTAAAAATACAGATTATGAATAACATAAAGAAAAAGATTAATAAATTTGAATATGTAAAAACAAATCTACATGAGTGCCGTATACAAAGTTAAAACAAAAATAATAGATTGAGAGAGCATAATTCTAATGCATGTGTTCAATAAGCAATTTGCATACAGAATAAATAACAAACTTCTACTGATAAAAAAGAAAAAATGAAGAAAGTATACAAATAGGCAATTCGTGGTTCCTCAACTGGGGAAGTCCCAACTGAGATGATGTACAACTTCAGTAGTAATCAGGAAAATGCATCTTAAAAACACAAGGGGATAATGTCTACCACCCATCAGTTAGGAAGGAAAAATATCTGATACTGTCTCATATGGGACTACAGGGTAAGAAGTTCACCCATTTAGTGATTACCAAAATATGAGTTGACACCATCACTTTGGGAAAACATTTAGCAATAGAGTGAAGGTAGGGATTTAAATATGCTAAACTTCTCAGTAACAGGTGGTTCCTTAATACTGAGTGACCTCTCACAGAAACAAAAAACTGAGTATCACATGTTCTCACTCATATAGTAGACCTTGATCATCCAACGTATTACCACAAGAAAATAACTGACAGTGGTGGGAAACTACGGGGGGGGAGGGGTAGGGTGATGGGACTAATGGTAGTAAATATCTGTCTCGGGATGGGGAGACACTTCCTATCAACAAGGGTGCCTGAACGAGGCATATTTGTACACCTAACCCTTTACTGTACCCCACAATATCATAATAAAAAATATTGAATAATAAAAAAATAAAAATAAAGATAAAACAGAAGATTATAGAAATCTTAGGTATGTTACTTGCCTCTGGTTAGAGGAATGTGTTAATGGCAAAGCCTATGGAGCAATGGTCAAGATTAAAAATATCAAACAGCCAACAATGCTGCCCATGGAAAGCAAAGGATATGTTTCTTATTGAGTTCTGATGAAAATTCATTAGGACATGAACAGATTGCAATGAAGCTGCTTTCAGCTGAATCTGCAGGGAAAGTGGGCAGTATTCCTTTGTGATTTCAGTAACCTGAATCTGTGACTTCCCCAGCCATATTGTGAGCACAGAGGAGCTTATATTGGAAGTCCAACAAAAGAGAAAAAATATGACATCATGTGGTAAGCTAGACAAATAGTTCATAAGTATACACAAAAGACATCTAGAAATCAGTTGCTAGAAATTGGGAAAGATTAGAGTTTAAGAGCTAAATAACACTAACTTTGATTTCATCATGTCCTTTTATTTCCTCTAAGACTTGTGTGGGCCACAGAAACATTCTTTTTACTGATAATAGCAATAAACACTTTGAACTGTGGATGCAGTCAGGGCATTGACCTAATTTTGTTATAAACAAATTATAATATATACAGATACATCTTTCTTTTGTTATATTATCACAACATATATGAAACTTCTAAATGAATAGCTCATCTTTTCACTAGAGAATATCTGTTTTTGTATTTGACACTAATGGTAGGCACCTGTCACACACTAAGTGCTGTAGTAACTCTGACAAAAATAAACAAATAAAACACAACAGAAAAGACTAACCCTTGAATCCAACAAGTTTTAGCAGGAATGCAGTTAAGCAGTCAGAGGAAAAATCATACAATCATAATTGTTTCAAAAGATTATATTAGTAACTAAGAAAAGTCAACAAGTGGAGTTAGATTTCATTTTCTCCTGGCTAGCTGCTGAAAACAAAAACATCTTGTGGAAGTGACCAACAATAGCTCTTACAAGAGATTAGCAACCGCACTGGCAAGAAGGAAGATTCATAATTGATGGTTAAACATACTTTACTTCCTAGTGTTGGAAGATATATATGAGGGCGTGCATCTGCTAAAGCTGTTGGGTTGCTCAAATGTGGAAAGAAGACATCATCTTGACTTTGGAAGAAGCTATGCTTACATGCCGAGAAGGAGAGGGAAACATTGAAATACCCAACTGATGAATAAATTCTGTGAAATATTCAGCTATTTTGAAAATGTTTCTAGTATAAAAATGCCTGACAACTCTCTTTCATTATTGACACTAACTTATCATTGGTACAGAAAATTAGTTGAAATCCATAGCCTCCAATCTAATTCAATTAAAATTCATCATAGAAGTTAGGAGATCTGGATTTGAAACTCAAGTTCATTATCAATTTGCCTTTTAATATTTTGTAATGTTTTAAACCTTTTTGGTTCCAAGTTTTCTAATTTTCTAAATGCTAAATGATTGTTAAAAAATCATAAAGTCTAAATTTCACAGATAATGTTAGAAAATTTCTGTAAGGATTTGATTTCAAGCCCAGTTTTTAAAAGGTTCAGTCAATAGTAATAAAGAACCAATCTGTCTGATAAGAATATCTTAACTATACTCAAATTCAGAACTTGTTTGAAAACAGGCCTAGAGACAAGATGACATCTGGGATTCATATTTATACATATATCAAAGTATAATAATTATGAAAACAACATATTTACAAAGAAAAGTGGTTTTCAAACTTTAACATGCATCAGAATTACCTGGAGTCTTGTATAAACACATACTGCTGAAGACCAACCCCAGAAACTCTGTTTAATAAGTCTGAGATGGGGATTGACTGAGAACTAACACGTTTTCAAGTGTAGTAATGCTAATGGTCCAGGGACCACACTTTCAGAACAAATAAGAGTGTTATTGCTTATTATTCAACTTACTTTGTACAATTAAAAAGAAAAAAAACTTAGAATATAACTATTACTTGATTTTCTCTCTGCATCTTTATATATATATATACATATATATACACACCATATATATATATACTATATACATAAATATATATATATATTTGTGCTTGTAATTTACCCTCAGTTCATATTTGTTGTTAGTTCAATTAGTTTCTAAATGTAAGGTTCATCAGGAAGGCTTTCCTTTAATGCCATGAGACTGCCATGAGAAGGTATTCTGTGAGTCAAAAAAATCACCATTCCTATTTTTCATACTTAGAGTCTAAATATAACTGTCTGAAAATATCTAACTGATTGGAGAATGATAAAATGTAAATATTAGTATTTATGTTTCTGACCCACTTTTTTTTATAAATCAAATCACCTCCAAGTCACTCTAAACGACTTTTTAAAGTAACACTGGCATAAATCATTCATCACTTAATGTATTAAGTTATTGACATATCCAAAAACTTAGTAAAATTGCAAATTTAGAGTAAGTGCCCAAACTTAATCATTTTCATAATCTTTCCAGAGCACTAGTTATAAAAAAAAGTTACACTTTATATCTCTGAGTTTGTGTGTATCTCATATATGGAGTATATATATCCATGCATTTACATAATTACACAAATAAATGAAAAGAGAAAAATGGAAAAACACATTTGAAAATCTTTCCAAGAAGCCTGTTTATAATGTAATATAAAACAATGCATCAGAGAAGTACCTCCTACCTTCATAATTTTCCTCTGTTTGTACCTTTGTCTTATTTTTCATATCAGCATCTCTGATTTATCCATTTAAATTTTTTATGTTATTTCATTTTTTGTTGCTTGTTTATTATCAGCATATATTTTGGGAATATTTTCTTTGAGCTTTTTTTTAATTGACTAGATTTCATCTCGGTTTGTTAAAGAGAACCAGCTGTTTTCTTGAAAGATAATTTTCTGAAGCTGTTGTGTGCCATAATTACACTGCAATTACACAGCAATATCCATAAAAGCAGATGAGGGTTCTATGTGTCCTTTTGCCTCATTAGAAGTTGCAAAAATGATAGATGCAGTCTATCTTAGTTTGACTATTGCCCTCTATTGGCAAAATCAAGTCCTGGCATAATTCAAAAGATAGCAGCAATAAAAACAGAGATGGATTGTTTGTGTGTTTAAACAATACCTTGGGTCTCAAGTTAACCCCATCCAACGAAACCTTGGGTTTCAAGTTAACACCGTCAGAAATTTCAACAATTTTTTTTGTTTTTTACAATTAGAATTTAAAATTTACCTTTAAAACCCAGCTATTAAAAAAATACTCGAGCTAGTGTTATGTGAATTGGAGCTTTTTTCCTAGCACCAAACTGCAGAGCACTAATCTTTTTTCCCTCACTTGAAATCTACTTGAATCGTATCCATCTTTTTAGTAGAGAATCAGCTGGATCTTTTCCTTGTTCTCAGCAGGTATTCTCCGCTTTGAAGCAAACCTTTCTAAGAAAATTGAGATTTTTAAGACTCTTACCATTTTCAAACTGAGCGATTAATCATACCTGTATTATCACAGTGACAAAAACTTGAATATTTAGTCATATGCAGGAAAAAAGTTATTTCAAATAAATTGTTGAGAAAAAAGCTTTTCCTTTTAGGACAGTCAATAATATGTGAAATATTGCGATTGAGTGGGAAGATGTGAGATCAGCTTCAAAAACAGCTGAAGCGACCCTGAGTGTTGCAACATGCACTGTGAGTTTTATGGTGGGAAAGGTGCACATGTACAAATAAACACCATCTTTCATGGATCTTTGATTCTGACTGGCAGATGGGGAATATAGTATTTTAATAATATTTATTTTGGCAGAAGTGGAAGGAAGTAATCTAGTTCTGTAGTCAGTTGGGCAACTATAAGAAAAACAAATCTATAAGTTCTTTTATGTCCTTCTAGGAATCAGAATTTTGACAGACTTGAACATTTCAGAAAAGTAAAAATAATTTTTTTTTTCCTAAATTTCAGTTTTCCCATTTACACCAGGTAGACTGCTATCTCCCCATGTGATACTCTTAATGTAATTATTGGCTGTGCAGCAAAGTTAGATAAGTTTAGCTGCAAAGTTTCTGGATTGATGTCAAATTTGGGAGTTGAGAGAATTAAAATTAGTTCATTCCTTTGCCAACACTAACACAAATCTTGGAGCACATTTCCTCAGATGCACTGAAATGGTGACAGCTTAGCTAACCACTGGGGAAGTTTTCTGTAAGAAAGCTCATATTCATTTAACAACTTCGACTTAGCAAGATCCCACCTCAGTTACCTCTTCCTTTGTTTAATTAATAACTCCATTGCCTTTTGGAGAAGAGGATTTATCTCACAAAACAAACAAATTTCAGGCAGAACCCACAGTGCCTTGGAAAGGGAAAAAAAAATGTATGCATGCAATGTCGTGTCTTGTTTCTTGTTCAACACTTTTGCCAAATGTCTGTTTGCAACTATACAGCATTTTTGAAGTGGAACATAATTGTGTGATTGACAGGCTCTTTTTCTTTCTAGCAATTTCAGTCACTGACTGTGAACCAGTGTTGATTAGTCTTTAGCAGTTGACAAAACTATGCAGGTTGCACATTCAGAGCATAGCCTTCCCAGTTGTCATGAGGAGTACCTGGTAATATGTAAAACTGGACTCTTCATTATTTTACCCATTAGTAGAGAAAAATAATTTCCTCCTGCTTTCAACTATGCGATTGGCTTATTTTCTAAATACTAAGATTCTAAGCCATGTTTTAAGCATTTTTTCTTTTCCCTGATCATGGTTCCACTTCGTATATTGATAATATGATTAACCAAATATGTCCTTTGCAAAATATTTGTTATTTATTCATTCAACAAATATGTATCGAGGACTTACTATGTACTTGTTTGATATTGCTCTCTACTGGTACTATTAGACACACTGTGGATGTCACCCTGAACTAAACAGACAAAACACCCTGTCCCCAGGAGCTTACTTTCTACTGGAGGTAGTCAGAAAATAAACAATTAAGCAGTACCTGTTACCATGTCAAGAGGCTCTTGCTCTTATAAGGAACACAAAGCAGAGTATATATGTTAGAATTCAAGCAGAAAAACAAGACCACTATGAATGATGTAGTTTGAGGGGTTTATGACAGGAACGTAATACAGTAACTGACCTTACAGAACTATGGAAGCTTATAAGGAATCTATTAAAGGCTGCTGCCTTTGCATCTGGGGGTGGGCCTTGAAGTCTCTGTCTCTGTCGGTCTAGAAGTGGGGAAGAAAATCTGGATTTTAGGCAAGAAGAAAGCAAGGAAAAATTGGAACCCATAAGAACTTATTAGAATTATTGCTTGTCTTCAAGCTTGAAGGCATCTTAAACCTTGGTCACTTGCAGAAGAAAGCAGCACTCTTTCCCCTGGAGCTGCATACCTGTCTAACCCAGGGCTCAAAGAGAAGTTAAGAGTGGTGGCAACTGGGAAGAAGTTGAAAGCTAGATTCAGTGGCCCCGGTTTCTGATGCAGACAAGATCAGGCAAGAATATATGAAAAGGTGCAGCACATTGGCACCACACCCACAACTCTCATAAAATTTTTTCTTGAAGTCAATCTAAACCCAGAATTATACAGCGTAAGGGAATTCTGGGATGTGTTGCCCCAGAGTAGTTAACTAATGCAGTATAAAACTGCATGCAGGTGGTGATATCAAGTTGGCAGGTGGAATTATGAATGTGAATTTCAGCAGAATTGTCTGGCTAGACTTAAAAGTGTGGGAGTCTTTAGCACAGAGATAGTATTTTAAGTTACAACACTGATTGAGATCATCTAGAGTGAGTGGAGAATGACAACAGCAATAGAACCCTTTGTGACATTCTGACGTTTAGCTGTCAGGGAGCTATAAAGGAATTGATAAAGAGGCCCAGAATGAAAATGGGATGGTTAAGAGAAGAATCAGAGAGTAGTGTTCTAAGAACAAGATAAAAATAAGTTTCAAAAAGGAAGGAGAAAGAGACTCTTTGAACCGCTGATGATAGGCTGCATAAAATGGAGGCTGGGCTGGAAGTGGTGGTTTGGTAGGAGCTCTTCCTGCATATGGAAAATTTGATTGGGTTGGACTCAAGGGAGAATGGAAGGAAAGATAAGGCAAACAGGATGCATAGTCAACTATTTTGAGCTATTGTGTTGTAAGACACAAGAGAAATTGATCAGCAAAAAGAGAAATGGAACGAAGATTTTATCCCTATAGCTGTTATAAGGTTGAATAAGTTGCATCAAAATACATGTGTACATGCTAATGAGGATGTACCAGCAGAAAGAAGATATCAGTGAAATGGGAGAGATGAAGGCAATTTTAATGGCAGGATTATTTATTCCAAAAAGATATTTTATGTCAAATCTGTAACATCGAGAAAAATATTGTATGTTTAAAAAAAGTAAATAAGGTCTATTTCAGAATTATTTCAAATTTTAAGCCTACCAGAGAAAGAAATATTAGAAGGAAAAAAAAGAGAGACAGAGAAAGGTGGAAAGAGTCAGAAGTTTAAATGATTAGATGCTGGGAAATCCTGTGATAAAAGGGACTTTGGGAGAGAAGTGTTTATTACTGAAGAAGAGCCAACTGGGGGAAGAAGGCATACTAGATAACTTCAATATATGAGGTCAGGACATGGGAGGGAGTATGTGAGTACACACATGGAGAATGAAGCAACCAAAAGGAGGAATCTGAAGGGTGATGGTAAAAGAAATGCCTGGCAATCAGTGGAGCCTCTCTTACAAGGTGTCTCAAATTAGTGAGCTGTCATTCAGGACTACATGTGTCAAGGGAGAAGCTGAGTGACCTACCATATTCTCGCCCTGCAATTCTGTCATGCAGTTATTTAATTTTTTATATTTTCTTTTCCATACAAAACAGCCTTTTCCTTATTTTTCCCCTGAACTACCTAAGTTTCTTTTTCTGTCTTCCTTCACTCCTCAAGACAATTACCAAAGTTTGTTTTTTGAAGTACTGTTTTTTAAACCATCATTCTGCTAAAAACATTTCAAAAATTATTCTTCCTCCTTCCTCCCTTCTTTCCTTCCTCCCTTCCTTCCTGTCTCCCTCCCTCTCTCCTCTCCTCTCCTCTCTTCTCCTCTCCCTCCCCACTTTCTTCTCTTTTTTGGAATCTGGGTCTCACTGTCACCCACACAGGAGCACAGTGGCACAAGCATAGCTCACTGCAACCTCAAATTCCTGTGCTCAATCTATCTTTCCACCTCAACCTCCCAAGTCTCCTACCTCAGCTTCCCCAACTAGCTGGAGGAACTACAGATTGTGCACACTATGCCTACTTGACTAAGCTTTTTTTTTTTTTTTTTGAGATGAGATCTCCTATGTCTGTTGCCCAGGCTGGTCACAAACTCCTTTCCTTAAATGGTCTCCAAAGTGCTGAGGTTATAAGCGTGAGCCACCGTATTTGGCCCAGAAAATTTTCTTTATCAACATCAGGGTCAACAAACTTTTTTCTTAAAGGAGCTAGACAATAAAAGTTTTAGGATTGTGGGTCATATGGTCACTGTCAGTACTACTCATCTCTAATACTGTATTATGTCAGCAGCTTAGACAATACATAAATGGGTGGGTTGTCTGAGTTCCAATAAAAACTTAATTACAAAAACAGGGGGACAACCCTTGAGTCATATTTTGCAAATTCCTAGCCTGCAAAATGCAAGTTCAAATAGCATAGATTCTTATTAAGGCATTGTCATTGGTATCCAATTTACCTTTTGAAATTTTCCATTATACTTCACTATGAAACAATACACAATCACTGATGTGAATGTCATTTCAACAACTTGATGCAATCTATGTCAAACCCAAAGATAGAAAATGTGTACTGTTACATAGACTACACTTGTATCCCTTGTTTTGTCTACAACTGTATGAATGTACAATGATAGGGTGGTAATAACAGTCAACATGAAAATCTGCTATCATTCATATATTTTATTATATATGAAGGTTATTAATATCCTAAAGTGAAAAATATATATTTTCTATATAAACATAATATTCTTGTTGAGACACAAAATTGTCCTTCATACAATGAATTTATAATCAATAATAATAGTTAATATCCTCTATAGGCGTGTGTTTGTGTTTGTGTATGTGTATAAGCATATTTGTGGTTAGAAAACATTGCTTCTAGCTAGAAATTCAAGCTAGAGCCATAGATCTATTGTTCCAATTCTATATGATTTTGGTCAAGTTGTCAATTATTATTTAACTTTAGTTTTCTCCTTTTTGAAATGAAGTTGTTCTAAAGATTATACAAATAAATTAATGAACTTATTTACATATGTGTTTTAGTTACATCATGCATAATATGTAAGACATATGTAATTCCTTCATGTAGTCATAGGATAAGCATGCAAAAAAATGTTTATTTTCTTAAAAACCTTGACTTTTATAAAACTTTATGCAATGATTTTATTGATGCCATGATTTTACAAAGCATGTGACAATCTCTCAAATATCTTTTTTCAACAAGTAATAGATTTGCCTTTGAATATTCTCTTTTGCTGTTCAATGATAAATGCCCAAGCTCTCTGAAACCCCTAAATCAACTGGTTCTTTTGCTACTCTCCTGTCTGTTAATGAGGGTAATGAACACAAGCTACCAAAACATACAAATGTTACAATGCCAGCGACTTTAAACAGCCATTGAATTCTTGCACAGCCTCCTCCCTGTCAACAACCAGGAGCCCAGGCTTCTCCCATCTTGCAATCTTTCCATCTCAGGATCCTTTGTTTTCCATATAGTTAGTTGGAAAGCGCATGTGGTAAAAGTGTTCTTCTCCGGTTGTGTTGGACTTGATGTGGTAAGCACTTTCCACAGAGTCTTAAAACTCAGTCATACAATATCATAATTACTACTGGGGCGTCTAGGAATTGTAGTCTTGTTGCGTGTCCAGAAAAAGAAAAGAGAATTAAGAGCACCCAGAGTTTTATTTTTAAAATTATACCAAAGTTGGAAATAATATTTATAAGACAGATAACATTCATTGCAACATAATAGTTGGAAACTTGGTAAAAGAAGCATATGAAATTTGGAAATGTGTCTAATCTTGAAGATGAGTGAAATTTCATGGGCAAAAAATGTATCAAATTCTTCAGGAAGAAAAAAAACATTGAATGGGGTTTAAAAAAAGTATTTTACTTAAAATTTGTAACATGGAGCCAACACAAATATACTTGAAAATTATTCTCCTTTATTAGGTAAATGGGGATAGATTTCTATGAAAGGCTCAATGGGTCACTTATAGGTCTTTCAGCAAATACTTTCACTAAAATAATCTTTAATGTTAGTTCTTTGTCTCAAACATTCTTGATACATTTCTGCTAATTATGAACTACCAATATCCTATTGCCAAAGAATTTGACGTTATTAGCCTTTTAGTCATTGCGACAGTTGTACATATTGAAAGCCAGTTCTTTGGTCTTTCTTTTATCCTCAGAACATGACCTTTGTTCTAACTTCCCTGGCAACATTAACTGAAGGAATTTTTAAAAGTACACACAATCCAATTTAAATGCTATGTACCAACACTCAATTTGTACCATAATGCAAATATTGGGTTTATTTAATAATCTAACTGATGAAAGCAGCTTCCCTAGAGAATGGGAGCTAATCATATACCCCTGAGGGGATGGGGTTAACAAGGTATAAAAGCTGAAAAAGGCTCTGAGTCAATGTCTTTTCTGAGCTGAGTTGGTTTGCAACTTTCAGTATCATCTCTCACAACCCTTTACATCCCATATGAATGACAAATCATTGGGAAACTGAAACACAAGAGGCCTTTCTAATGCTATTATTGTACATGGTGAATTTTCTATCCTCTATTTTTTCTGGAATCTAAATGATCATGGAATTGGGTAAAGCCTGCTGTGTCTTGTGACTTTAAGTGCAACACCTGCTCCTGCTTGAACAAAATGAATAGTGAACATACCAGTAGGCACAAAAAAACGATAAACAAGGTATGAAAAAAATAGTATACTTGATAGCACCAAATGCCAAAAAAGAACAAATACAGCAGGCAAGGGGATATGAAAGACCACAGTGGGGCATTAAACTTTTACAGGGAATAGGGCAAAGGCCTTCCTCACAAGAAAAACCTAAAAACAATGAGGGAGCGAGTCATGTAAGTGACTGAGAAATTCCATTCCAGACAAACACAACAGAAAGTGCAAAGGCCTTAAGGAGGGAACTTTCTCTTGGTTTTTGACTTTTAGCTTCTGCCCTTGTTGCTGTTTTTCCTTGTCCCATTTAAGTCAGTAGATAATTCCTCAAACCACTGAAATTATAGGATTTTTTTTAAGATTAGAAAACTTCAGTAGAATTCAGGGGAAAGCCATGACATTAACTCTTTCTAGCTTTTTAATTTGACACATATAAACAAGTTTCTTAGATATATAGTTCTGAAGACATAAGATTTATGTTACATCCAAACATTGAAAAGTTTCACATTACTTCTGCCACAATCTTATAAATAATGTTCACAAATCATTAATCTATAAAACAATGATTTTCTCTTCAGTAGACGCATCGTATTCATCCATATTAATGAGTAATATTTTTAAACCTCTCTTAGCCCACCTGTTACGCATCAAGTAATGAAATTAAAAATGTGATGACATCTATGAAGAAAAGTACTAACTCTAGAGACTTTTTATCCAGGAGAGAAAAGACTTTTGAGTTAACTCCTTAGTCTTTTGCATGATCCACACTTTTGGATCATGTAGGCGAGTCATTAGAGCACCCTTTCTGCTTTGCTTAAAAAAAGAAAGAGAAAAGAGAGTCATTGAATGCTAGCACATTTCCTTTAGAAATCTGAATTTCATTTGTCCTTGACAAGCTTTCTTTAGGTCTGTTCTGACATCATTTTTGCTGTTATATTCTCCATTTCCTATTATCATTGCCACAAATAACCACAAACAGTGTCTGAAAGCAACACAAAATTATTTTCTTAAAGTTCTGGAAGTCAGAAGTCCAAAATGAGTTCTGCCAGGCTAAAATCAAGTTATCAGTAGAGCTGTACTGAAAGTTCTAGTGGGGAATCTGTTTTCTAGCCCTTTTACTTTTTTTAGATGCTGCTTTTATCCCTTGGTTCCTTACCCCTATTTCTTTTATTTATTTATTTATTTTTAGTTGGAATCTCACCCCTCACCACGTTGCCCAGGCTGGAGTGCAGTGGCACACTCACAGCCACCCCAGCATCAGCCTGCTGGGTTCAGGCTATCCTTCTGCCTCAGCCTTCCAAGTAGCTGGAACTACAGGTGCGGGCTACCACACCTGGCCAATTATTTTATTTACTGTAGAGACGAGGTCTCACCAAGTTGCCCGGGTTGTTCTCAAACCTGTGGTCTCAGGTAATCTCCTCATCTTGGCCTCCCAAAATGCTGTGATTACAGGTTTGAGTCACCATGCCTGGCCCACCCTTATTTCTTTACCTTCCAGGCTAGCGAGATCAGGCCAAGTCTTTTTCTTGCAGCTGTCTCTCTGGTTCTCTATCTTTTCCCTCCCTCCCTATTTATAAAGATTCTTATGATTACCTGGAGCCCATTACTTGCATAATCCAGAATAATCTCCCCATCTCAGGGCCAGTTGACTAATAACCATAATTCCGTCAGTAACCTTAATTCCCTTCACCGTGTATGCTAATATGGTCCCAGGTCCTAGGAATCAGAATGTGGATATCTTTGAGGGGCCATTTTTCTAACTACCATACACACCTTTATTCAAGCAGTACTTGATAAAATATGATGATGTGCTTACATATGCTATCTGATAGTGTGACTCTTTGAATCTCCACACCCCCCCCCTTTCCTGGCATGCAACCTCTAAAATCCTTAGTCTTTTCAAAGTGACTTTTTGTTATGCTAATGAGTTGACTGATAGCTAGTAGTTCCCAGGTAGCTTCAAGGCCATGTCTACTTAAATAAGCCACTATAAAAACCCAAAAGGAATGAGTTTGGTGGGCTTCCAGATAGCTAAAAATATAAGGGTTCCTGGGAATGGCCAGTCTCTTCCCACATGCCTTGCCTTACACATCTTTTATTTATTTATTTTAAAAATATGGGATACAATTCAGCATTAGGTAGACAATGAGGTCATCATACAGGTAAAGTTTGGGCCTTCCTTTGTTCCCCACTTCACCTGGTTTGGTTTGATCAGGTACTTTTATTAATGTTATGTGTCCCCCCACCTCCAGTAGCATTTTGCCACTGCCAAACACTTTCTTACAGTATTATGATAAATGTTCAGGGTCCACTTATGAGTGAGAACATGTGGTATTCAATCTTATGCATCTTTTAATCTGTACCGTTTGTAATACCCTTTATAATAAACCAATAATAAAATGTGTCAGCTGGGCACATCGGCTCATGCTTATAATCCCAGCACTTTGGGAGATGGAGGAGGGAGGATTACTTGAGCCCAGGACTTCAAGATCAGTCTGGGCAACATATGAGACTGCATCTCTGCAAAAACAAAAACAAAAACAACAGATGCTGGTGAGGATGTAGAAAAAAGAGAATGCTTCTACACTGTTGGTGAGAATGCAAACTAGTTCAACCTCTATGGAAAACAGTGTGGCAATTCTTAAAAGAACTAAAAATTAACCTTTCATATGGCCCAGCAATCCCCCTTCTGGGAATATACCTGGAGGAACATAAGTCACTCTACAAAAAGGATACCTGCACACACATTTATTGCAGCATTATTCATGATAGCAAAAACATGGAACCAATTGTGCTGCCCATCGAAACTGGACTGGATAAAAGAAAATGTGGTACATATACACGACGGAATATTATGCAGCCATAAAGAAGAATAAAACTATGGACTTCACAGCAACTTGGATGGATTTAGAGTTTATCATACTCAGTGATCTATCACAGAAACAAAGAACTGAGTACCATATGTTCACACTCATAAGCAAACCCTGAACATTTACCATAATACAATGGGAAAGGAGGCGGGCATGGTGGTTCAAGCCTGTAATCCCAGCACTTTGGGGGACTGAAGTGAAACGATTGCCTGAGCTCAGGAGTTCGAGACCAGCCTGGGCACCTTGGTGAGACCTCATCTCTACAGAAAAAGAAGAAAAAAAGCCAGGCATGGTAGCACGTGCCTGTAGTTCCATCTACTTGGAAGGCTGAGGTGCAAGAATTGCCTGAATCCAGCAGGTCGAGGCTGTGGTGGCCATGAGCATACCACTACACTCCAGCCTGCGTGACAGAGTGAGACTCCAACTCAAAAAAAATACACACACACACACACACACACACACACTAACAGGACACTGCTGGGGAGGGAGAGGGGGCATGTAACATCAATAAGGTACCTGATCTCAAACCAGGTGAAGTGGGGACCAAAGGGAAGCCCAAACTTTACCTGTACGATGACCACTTGCATACCTAAATCTGAATTGCACGACACATCTTTAAAATAAAAAAAAATTAAAAATTAGCCAGGCGAGGTGGCATGTGCTTGTAGTCCCAACTTCCTGGGAGGCTGAGGAGGAAGGATTGTCTGAGCCCAGGAGGTCAAGGCTGTGGAGAGCCATGATGGTGCCACTGCACTCCAGCCTGGGTGACAGAGTTAGACCCTGACTCAAAAAACAAAACAAAACAAAAACCCAGTAAACATGAACTATTTCCCTGAGTTCTGTGAACTGCTGTAGCAAATTAATTGAATCCAAGGAGAAGGTCATAGAAACCCTGATGCTTACCTGGTCGGTCAGAGGCCTGTGGGGGACAGGAGACAGTCCTGTGGAACTGGCTCAACCCTCAACCTGTGTGATCTGATGCCATTTCCAGAAGAGAGTGTTGGAACTGAACTGGAAGACACCCAACTGGTGTCCAATGCATACTTGCTGGATGGGAAAGAAAATCCACGCATTTTGTCACAGAAATCTTCTGTGTTAATTGCTGTGGGGTGAGAGCAGAGGAAAAAATAGTTTGTTTTTTCAGGTATGTGAGTTTGCTGTGAAGGACTGAGCTCCATTTCTTTTATTACATAATTGTCTTAGTCAATCTACTTAGAATACTTAGCTAACTTTTTCATTCTTCATAAGGCAGTGTGATGACCTTCCTATGGGCAATTTTCAAAAGGCAATTTCATTAGTTCAGTACACTTTCTTCTCCCTTCAAACAGAGTGTAGACTTTTTAGCAGCAAAAGGGCTGCCAGTGTGTTGGTTGTAACTAAATCGCTTGATCTTGACACCTCAATGCTGAGCCCTTGGTTTTGGCTCTTACTTAATCAACAAATCAAAGCTTAGCATGAATAATGTGTCACATCTTCAAAGAAATTTTAGGAACTAATTTTCCTTAGTTCCCACATCCTGTATTATTTTTTCTGGGATGCTAGGAAATCATGACAATTTTAACTGGTCTTAGAAATACTTCTTCAAAAAATGACATTTAAGAACAAACAAGAAATTTTACTGGACCTAAAGAAAACATACAATATTAAATAATGTAGACGGCCTCAGGAATATAAAAAACAACTAAACTTTAAATGAGTCTGGCTTTTGTAGCTTCATTACTTGACATTCATAAGCTAGGTTATGGAAAATTATGAGTGCTTTAAAGATACTGTTGCTTTGCCTTCCTAAGAGTAAGTTTATTTCTGTTTGTTTCCCATCCTTGTGCTGACTTCATACCCATCACACCTGACCAAAAAAAAAGAGTTACATGTATAGGGTAAAGGAGGAGGACAGAAATCAATATCTGTCGTAAATGTAAATCATCAAAGGGATTTCATACAAATGATAAGAATGGAGAAGGTGAAGGATTTTGCTATTTTAAATCAAATCTGATTTAAATAGTGATTTGTGTTGCAGCATGAAAATATGATTTTCAATACTTTGAGATCAGATGCCAACATTATAACTGGGTAGATTTTATTGATTTTTTTCAACTGCTGAATAAGTAGGGATTGAACAAAATTATTTGACTTAGCATAATCATACTTATAAAGTATTTTCTCATATTTATTTTAAATTATCAGATAGAAAGCATGAATTTGTCAAAGAATTTCATCAGGATTTGTATGAAACAAAATGCATTATTTTATAACATTTCTGTTTTTCAGATATACTATTTATATTAACAGTTTTTTAAAATTTAATTTCAGAGATCCCATGAAGCTAACATATAAATATTTTATAAGTGACAAATATAAAACACCTTAAAAGAGATATAAAAGTACAGAAAAAGATAGGTCAGTTGACGGTAGGATGTTTTCTCTGGATTCTTTAAAAGTATCTAGAACTCTCCTTTCAAAAATGATAACTCACCTTTGAACCGCTATTTCCTCAGTGACCTATCAACACATGTTTATGCAAGATACTACAGAGGTATGAAGGAAGAAGAATTAGGGTATTCTTGCTTTTGAGAGTTCAGAGTCTACTGGGGAAAGAAAGGGATAAAAACAAACAATTATATGGGAATCTTACCAATCCTATAATGGAAAGGGAAGTACAGAGATGAGGCAACTCAGAGGAACAAAGTGATATTATAGCCGTAAAGATAAAATGCGCAATGAAATTTGCCTTAGGAATTCTTTCCTCTCACCCTCCAAAAATAGCTACATCCTACAACTCTATCTGAAAACATTTAGTGTCCATAGTTTAGAACTGGTCAGCAGCACATGGTCTAAAGATATGCTAGTAAGAGCTTTCTGTGTTAATTTGATCAGGTGAAACATATGTTTTTTTATTGTGTTATAAAGTATAATTCTGTATAGGTAAATTGCCCATTGGAATTTGAATTATCATGAGCCTTGAGCCCAAAATTAAAAGAGGCCATTGAGGAAAGCAATTCAGCAATTAATACATTTTAGCCTCCTTTTAATGGATGCTAGGGAATGTGTTTTTTTGAAAAAGTCAGATGGCACCAACCAATAGGTAGGTATTCTGTATGGTATAGTAATATGGGGCTCAAAGGAGAAAGCGACTGGTTGTTAAAGATAAACACAAAAGCTAAAAATTATAAATTTGAAAAAATATCAGTGTTTTTCTGTGTGTGCTTTAGCCTCCTACTTCAGAGGAGACCGCAGGTTAAGCACAGCCTTTGATTGAATACTGTGCATCCTTTATGCTGCTTTTAATTTTGTTCCAGAGCCATTGTATAGAGATCACAACCCTAGGGGCGCCGTTTCCATTGCACAATTCACTTTATAGGATACTTTTCCAGAAGATAGCAGTAAGGCTTCATGTGTCAGTATATCACTGCATTTCAACAGATGGAAGAAGTGTATGGAGTAAGGGATGCCTATTTCTATTTTGCACGCAGGCCCTGGGTAACTCTTCAAAGGAATTTCATAGTATTCAATTAAATGCTAGAGGAAATTTTTTCCTTTTATTATTTTTGCTTTGATGTCAAATAGATAAAAACTTGAAAAATAGATTGGAAAATAAAGTGGACAGTTCAGCCTTGACATGCACACATATCAGAAAAGAGTTGATCTGAGCACCAAGGGAAATTGAAACCTTTCCAACCTTTAATGTGACATTCACAGAAGAATAATATAGAGAAAAAAATTAAAATGAAAGAAATCAAGAGTTAAAGATATGTATTGGACAAAAATGTTGTATAAATCTTCCAGAAAAAAGACAATTCAGAATTTTCTTGAGTCCCATTAAATTCTATTGCTGAAAAATGCTCAAAAAGTTAAAAAAAAGTTTATGTTTAAATAAATAATGCTTTTCTTGTAATTATATCATATATATGACACACTATATGTTTCTACTGCTTATTGATTTACTATAATACACATCATATGACATATTTTAGACTTTGTAAGGTTCACAGCAAGAAATCTTTAATAAACTCAGTATTTCTGCTATTAATTTGCTTTATGACAGCTGTTTCCTCCAAAGATTCATCTAGCACATACTGTGGAATGAATGATGTGAGGAATTTATGCTGAGAATCATTGTTTTCATGTTATTATCTAAATAAATAGGTTTAAGGTATCTTTTCTTTTCCCCCATTATATTGATTGTACTTTAAAATTTATTTTTAATGAGCTAAACCTAAAAAATGTAGAGTATAATTAGAAAGAACATTGACTTCAGAGATTTTAAAAAATGTGTTTTATTTTAATCATGTTGGACTCTCAGACATCTTTGCCTTTAAAAGGCTAGGTTAAGGTACTTCCACTTAATTAACTGACACTGCTGATCAGAGTTAATGACAAGATTCCTAGCACCTGTTTCCAGCTTTCTCCAGGGAGTCAGTTGAAGGGAGAGGACACATTGAGAGTGTCTCAGTAGGGTAACTGAATCCAGGGAATAGGATAGAGGCTAATTTCTCCTGTAAGACCTTAATTTGTGATCTGTTGAACGCAGTTAATGAGTTGGGAATATTGTTTTAGGAAGAGGTGAAAATACCTTCCTTTAAATAAATCTGCTCAAATGTGCATGACCACGGTTCCCTTTAGCAAGAAACACACAAGATTTTAGATACTTTAGTCATGTCAAGTAGCAATGAAATAAATGTGAAAACCGGTGGATTTTGGCCTCAAAAAATTTCATTGAGCAAAACTTAGCTAAGAGGAAATGAGTGTTATTTAAAACTATTTCCAGATTATTAATATGGCAGAGCCTAAACTCTGATACTGATTCTCTGCTTTTGTTTCTTGTAGTTAATTCCATAGATAGTAAGGTCACAATCTTTTTTCACAGGCCCCTAATTCTTTCATAGCCAAAGGGCTGATTCTTTACTCACTTAATGGAACTGAAAAACACTAAAAACCCAAAAAATATCTCAATTGTTTTCCATAAATTAAAAAAAAAACAAAACTTGTCTACATCTCAATTTCAAGAACAAAACAAAGACAGAAATGGTTTAATTCCTTTGAAACTTCCTCAGTAAGTACTCATTGCAATTTTTTTTTCCTGAAGATCAGTGTTTATTGGCATAGGTAGAACTGCTAGTGAAAAAGAAGTAGTTAAGAGTAAACTTTTGAGGAGTCAATGTCTTTACTATGCATAGTTTTTTTGTCCTACAACTGTTAAATTGTCCAAAGATAAGTCTTTCCATTTATAATTTTATAGGGGAAAAGAGTTTTATTAAAAAACTAAAAAAAAAAACAAAAAAAGGAAACACATTTTAATAGAATAAGAAAATGTAAAGCAATTTTAAATATTGGTAGAAATACTTTGTATTAAAGTACTTTAAGATTTTCATATTCAAATACATTTTTAACAAAAATATTTATTTAGTTTTGGCCACTGACAGTATGGCAGATTGGATATTATAAAAAGCTACTGCACCCCCAAATAACTAGCATTTACATAAGATTAATATAATATAATATAATTCAGTTTTCTTTGTGTTGTTGGGCTGTGTATAAATGTTAAGGGTAACATAAAAGAGCCTCTTCACTCTCCCCACATAAAAAAGACAGAGAGAAAATGATGAGCTGAATACAGATCCACAAGAGCTGGAGTTTCTGTGAAAGTTAATTTTGCCTGAGGGGACTGTGTAGTCCCAATCTGTAGCCTGATCCTTGCGGGAGAAGATGAGCAAAGCTAAACTAGAAATGCCAAGATTAGGCTGAGGACCTTAAACAGGGCCAAAGAAAGTCCACTTTAGTAATATTTCCTGGTCCCTGGTGGAAGAAAATGCAGATTTCTGTGAGACAGCATCGCTAAGATAGGCTCCCAGGACTCTCACTGATTAAAAAATATCACCAAGTGCTCAAGGAAAAGTCAACATTATTGAGACTAAGCAAAATCAAACAATATTAAGCCTTCATTACCCCAAAATGTATATTTGAAATTGTCAGATAAAGAATATAAAATATTCATATATAAAATTTTTAAGAATCAGAGGTAGGAGTGAATGATATTACCAAAAGAACAGGACATATTTGAAACAAACAAACAAAAAAGCGTATCCAAATGGAACCACTGAAAATGAAATATACTACTTTGAGGGAGGGGAGCAACAATGAATGGGTTGAATAGCATATGCAACACAACTGAAAAGCAAATGAGTTATCTGGAAGATAAAGCAGAAGTGACCCAAAAAGCAGTAGGGAGAAACACTAGATGAAAAAGACAGTTTAAAGAGATATAAAGTTCCAAAATGTATTAAAACATGGAACCAAAAGCAGAACATAGAGACAATAAAAGAGAGACAATTTTGAACAAAAAACAACAGATAATTTTCTAGAATCTGTAAAAAATAAGAATCCATAGATATTGAAGCAAAAGTAGAAAAAATAAAATAAAAAACAATTCTATAAAACTACAGAATGTCCATGCAAAGAGATTTTGCAAGTATAAGAGAGAAAAGACAGATCAATTTCAAAGAAACTCAATAAAGAGCCGACATATTCAGAATAGCTGGAAGCCACAGGAATAATAGTTGCATTACGAGAAAATTACTGTCTACTTAGAATTGTGTATCAAGCAAAACTTATTTTCATAGAAGAAAACTAGAAAATAAACGTTCTGGCAAACACAAAATTAAGAGCTTAACAGTAACAACAGACTTACTAAAATTTTAAGGGTTATTCTTGAGGCAGAAATAATTTTATGACAAAGATTTAAGACTCAAGATGAAATAGTGAGTGAAGAAATATGTAAGTCTGTAAATCTAAACAACCATTATTCCATAAAATAATATTAACAATGGTTCCTAATCTGAAGGGTTTTACAGCAGCAGAAACAGATTAAAAATTAGACCTGTAAGTTGAGAGTCAAGGTGATGCTATTAAAGTGTTTTATATATTTTAGCAGGTGTTTTTAATAATTTTAGACTTTCTTGACATAAGTAAGCCTGATAAAATTCAAATTTAACAAATTATTAAAGTAATAAAATACAGTACATACTTTTTAAAAAAATGTGTGGGAGAGTTAAATTTTTTTTAAAAAAATCAACTTTAATAAGGTAATAAAAGAAAAATGAATCCTAAAAATTAGTAAAATAGAAATTTAAGACATAAAAGATGAGTTTAATATATATGATAAATTATAATCAATGTAAACTTGCTAAAATAATTACATTTCACAGTAAATAAGTGAGAGAGGAGGTAGTCAGAATCTGGCTAGGCAGATAGACAGGGAGGGTGCTGAAAAGAGGTAACACCTGCAGTGTCGCCATTATATAACTAGCAATTGAAAATGTGGTTTATGTGGTTAAGAACATACTCTTAAGCCAGGATGCTCAAAGGGATTTTTGCCATTGGAATTCAGGTGCAATCGTTTAACTAAGTGGCCTAACTTAATCTAAGCTTATTATATCATTAGCATGACATTAGCATTGAGGTTTTACCCCCTCCCCCCGCCCATGAGCTATTCTGTGGTATTAATGGGTAATAATCAAGATGGAGTAACTTTGGACAAAAGCACACGTGCACAGCGAAGGCTGGACTAGGAAACAGCTAGGAGGATGAGAGGCAGGTAAGATGCAAACGAGGAAAACGTACCTAGAAGGGAGAAAGAGAAACCCCAAGTGCTCCTCCACAGCAGGTAACCTATTTCCGGCTCCCTCTCTTTTCTGGAGAGCTTTGTTGGTTAATGAACACCTCTTTTTACTCATCCTTTTGGTGTCCACGTTCCTTAATCTTCTTGGTAGTAGGACTAGAACCCAAGGTTGCTGGTCTAAGCTGACAGTGGAGTTGAAAACTGCAACATTTTGGTGCCATGTCTTGAATCAAGGGATTCAGAAGGGTGAGTAGAAGCAAACCTGTCTCTTTACTTTTATTTCTGAGGCTTGTTGTCTTCAAAGTAGTTTTCTGTCTCTCAAAACCAAAATGGGCCTCTATTAGCTACTTAAAAGCAGATAACTCAGCTGCTTTTCTGCAAGACATGGAAGACAGGTTTGCTGGAAAGGGCTTTGTCAATTGCCCATCACTCTTGGATGTTGGGATTGCTGGCTCTGCTCCAAACCAGTTTCTTTTCATGGATGTCTAGCCATTGTGTGAAGCTGTATTAAGTTTGGGAGTTGAAAATTTCTGGCCAAGGCTACATCTTGTTATCTTCCAAAGGCTCTCAGACCAATTCTAATTCCCAACCACCCATCAGGGTATCAGCAGGAGACTTTCAACTTTTCCTATAGCATCTTCTTCCTTTCAAAGATGCCGTGGCTCCTATCCCTTCTTTGTATTTCATGTTAAAGACTTTTATACTGTGTAATGAAATGCTGGTATTTGAAAGGGTGAACTTTAGATATAAGGAGTGTGACAAGAAGCAATGCTGTTTTGGCCTTTTGCTGAAAATGGAGGGAAGTAAAGAAATAGAAAACTGGATCCTAAGTTGTGTTAGGGACCTCTCAAGAATCAGAATGGGAGAATATTATTCCCTTGGCTTTTTTCCTCCATTACATCTGGGCTGCTTCTTTTATCATGTCAGGGACCAACATAGTTTTGCTAATGTGAAGGGGATGGCTATGCAGGCCCTTAATTTTCTCTTTTGGGGTGGAATTTTGTAACACCAAACCACCTCACCACTGGACACCCTTGCACTTCTTTGTTTAAGATTAATTTGGATTCAAAGCTACACATTAACCTTTTATGCTTTATCCACCTGCTTAAGAGACTTTTCAGGATATAAGTTATTGAGTCAATATAGAATTTTCCCTCTTGGAATACTATCAATCTAATACCCTAAAACTCAGGTAGCCCATCTGGTCACTTCATTAAAATCTAAATTCCAATTGGACTGCCCCATCTGTAATTATAAAAAGCATATATGGAATAGGGATACTACCATAAGAATGCCCCACCAGTTAGCAGTAACAATTTGTCAATGACCATTGGAAGGGGATTCAGTAGACCCATACAACTTCCTCAGACACTTTTTATGCCCTCAATTTGAATGGTCATACAAAAAAGGAGGGAAGAGTCTATGTAGAGAATGGTGTGTGTGTTACCCACAAGACTGGTTCAACTCACGCCCACCTCTAAGGTGTGTATGCATAAACAGTTGCATATACCTTCTTCCAGAATCTGCGCCCACACCATTCCCTCTGAGCCTGCCAGCTCAAACTCAAGTACTCTCATGCATCTTTCAGATTTCCACATGGGAAAACCCAACAAGGCAACAAGGCCAAAAATCTAGGAGGTCAAGGGATAGTTTCAGTCAGGGGCAAGGAACTGGGGCTTGCACAGGTAAGCATGACTAATTCCTGTCAACACAGTCCCTCCCACACACATGATTGGAGGTTGTGCTCGCATCCATGGGGACATCTGGACATCCATGAGGACTGTCTGAGGACAAGAAGAGTGAGGAAATGTCCTCCTCCCTTTGATCCCACTCATGCATATCAGTCAGAGAGAGAAAAAGTCAAGGGATACCTTTCTTTTGTCTCCCTCTCATTTCAGAGGGGCAACAAGCCATCTGCACGTACAGTTTGCACTCCTCTAGAGGCATCCTGTCACACTTGAACTTCTTTGAACCTCAAACTCTGAAGAAAGAATGTCTTAAATTCTTTTGCACCCAGGCATGCTCAAGTTACAAATTACAGGACAGAGAAATCCAGCCTCCAGAGGGAAGTATCAACTATAATGCAATCTTAGAATTAGACCTTTTCTGTAGACTGGAGGGCAAGTGGTCTGAGGTCCATTATATATAATCTTTCTTTGCTTTATGAGAAAATCCAAAATGTTTTCAGTGTTGTAAAATAGACTCAGCTCTTTTGGCAGTCCTTTCTAAAGATGACCCAAAGAAAGAGGGAGTGCTATCTCCAGAGGTGCCACTGGAGAAGGTCTACCCCAGAAAAAAATTCCACCTAACTCTTCCTGCTCCTCTCACCCATGACCCTCCTGTACCTCAAAACTACCATTTCCTAATGCTTAATATCCAAGATGATTCCTTGCTTTATGCATGCCCTTATAAGAGACGCCTAGTGAATTTGGCCTTACTAAAATGCAGTTTCCTTTCTTCCTATGGGACTTAAGGCAAATTAAAGAATATCTTGGGAAACTCTCAAATGATCCACACAGATATATTGATGCTTTTCAAAACTTAGCTCAGGTTTTTGAACTTCCCTGGAGAGACACTATGTTGTTCTTAGGTTAGACTTTAACAATGACTGAAAAACAAGCTGCTTTCAAATTTAGAGATGAACTTTGAATCTCCTACACTGGAAAGGAAGGGGAGGAATCTTACAAAGTTGGCAGTACCATTAGAGGCCCTTAGATGGGATCCCAATGGTGACAAGAGGAATGGAGAAGGAAACACTTTCAAATGTGCATATTAGAAGGTTTGAGAAGGATCAGAACTAACCCTCTCAATTATTCTGAGCTATCCATGATAGATCACAGAACAGATGAGAATCACTCTGCATTTTTGAAAGGCTAAGAAAGGCTCTAATCAAGCATATCTCCCTGGCTCCTGAATCAGTTGAAAGACAATCCTGAAAGATAAGTTTGTCACTCAGTCGGTCCCTGATATCAGGAGGAAGCTACAAAAGCAAGCTATAGAACCAAATAGTACTTTTTAAAAAATCTCCTGAAGGTGACCACCTTTATCTTTTACAATAGAGATCAAGAGGAGGCTCAGGAAAAAGACTGAGGCTGTAGTGGCCACTTTACAGGCCTATAACTCCCAGAATCCCTGAGGTGTACTTGTTAACTGCTATGGATGCAGTGAGCCAAAACATTAAAGAAATAATAGAGTGCCAGCATAGAGGGCTGCAGAACCAGAGGGTCAAAGAGGCATCTCAATTGGCAGTCACCATTAGCGACAAAACTCCAACAGCCCATCAGAACCCTGATAAGAATGAACCTGCTAAGGGGATGGTATCTGTTTCCATGGGTACAATCTGCAGGGGCACTAAAAGCCTAGTTGTTCCAATAGGCCTAAGTCTCCAGGACTTTGTCCACTGCACAGACCAGAAAGCCATTGGAAAGCAGGTATTCTCTCTTCTGAAGAGGAGGGAACACCTAACTCAGAAATGATGACCACTGAGGAGGCCTGGAAATCAGTGAAAGTTCCTGGCATGGCTTACCATTATCCCAACAACCCACATTTGAATATTAGAGCATGGGAACCCAAATTACTTTCTTAATTAACACAAGTACTAGCTGTTTGGTCCTGGCTATCCATGTTGAAATATAAGTAGCCTTAATTAAAGTTGCTAAGAGTAATTCAAAATATAAATGTCAGTGGCTATATGGAAAGATGGAAAGGGAAAAGCCAGAAAAGCACAGGAAAGATCTAAAGACAGTCGTTGGTATAATAGAAGCATGTTTTTGGTAAGGAAGGATATTAAGGACAGAGAATAATTATATGTATATAAAAGAATTATGTATGGTAAATTTTTGTCCTACAATACAATGATTAGCTTTTTAAGGGAAGGAAAATATAGGACAAAAAATACAGAATTTGTACATGTCAAAAAATATATATATGTGTATGTTATAAAATAGTAGATGAAATCCAGGAGACTTGATACTGGTGATGGTTCCTCCCTCTCTTTCCCCTTCTTTAGACCCCAGAATGAAAGGACCCTACCCATCAGCAGTGAAGGTTGTTGGAATAGACTCTTGGATTCATCACATAAAGAAGAAACCCTGGAATCCTGAAAAAATTTCCTCCGCCATCCCAGAGGGATCTTCCGACTATCAATGTAAGGAAATAGGAGATCTCAAACTAAAGATCACGAAAGATAAGGCCCATAATTAATCTTTCATGACTTCTCCCTATTTTCCCAGCCCATCTAAGTTCCTTCCCTCCGGATTCTTTCAGTAATTTCTACCTTTACCCTCACCACCCAACAAAAATAACACAACTCCTCTCTGATCCATATCTGCAGGGAAACTTCAACTACCATGGAGTTCAGTTTCTAATAGACCCTCTAGAAGAGGTCAATCATTACTTAGGATTGGACCTCCCATCATCCAATTCAGAGATAAAATATTTTATCATTATACTATTACCTTTCCTTGCTGTTTTGGTGTTTATCTTAATCTGTACTGCTAAATGTTGTTGTCAAGGACCCTTTAATTTTAAACACCCAAGGGCTTATCTTCTTCCTTAAATAGTTATCTGTCTTATAGTCATAATTATAGGTTTATTTTGATTTGCTGGAATTCCTATGCTAGAAGAATCCATATTAAATCTCACCTTCATGGTACAAGAAGGATGGAAAGCCACAGTAGCTGCTATTAAAAATCAACAAACATCCATTAACTCACTAGCTACTGTGGTCCTGCAAAACCGTTGAGTATTGAATATACTCTTGGAAGAACATGGAGGTATATGTGCATTATTAAATAAAACTTATTTCTGAATTAACATTTCCTTACAAGTAGAAGAAAATATGCAGGTCATAATATAATATCAAAATGATTGATGCTTTAAGAGAACAGGCAGACTCAGAACCTGTTGGCTGCAATCCTTTCTATCTTCTCTGGGGATCTCTAATATGTGGACATGGATTTTCCTCTTAATAGTTCCTTTTCTTGTATTGCTCATATTTAGTCCATGCATAATAAACCTTCTTGTAAAATTTGTTTCTTCTCACCTATAGTCCATCAAACTTCAAACTGTAATGCAGATGGAGTCCCACATGACAGAACCTTTCTTCTGAGGACCAATTCATCTTCTGGAAGATGCCTAACAGCCACATAAACAGCGCCCCCTCACAGTTTGAAGAAGTCAGAGCAGTCATCATCCCTCCTCCCTAACGGTAGTTAGGGATACCATTCCAGAGAAGGGAATGAGAGAGGAAGTCAGAAGCTGGCTAGGCAGATAGACAGGGAGGGTCTGGAGGAGAGGTATCAGCTGCGGAAATACCCCTGCCCCACCCCTATTCTATAACTAGCAAATGAAGATGTGGTTGAGAACATCCTCTTAAGTCAGGATAGTTTGTTTAAAGAGACTTTTTGCCATTTGAACGCAGGCATAGTATGACATTGGCGTTGAGGTTTTAAATCCCCCCCCAGCCCAGTAGGCTTTTCTGTGGTACTTGTGGGTAATAATCGAGATGGAGTAACTTTGGACAAGGGCCCACATGCATAGTAGAGGATGGGACCAGGAAACAGCTAGGAATGTGAAAGGCAGGAAAGATGCAAATGTGAAAAATGCTCCTAGAAGGGACAGCGAGAAACCCAGAACACTCCCCCACTTCAAGTAACCTTTTTTTGGGCCCCTGCTCTTTTCTGGAGAGCTTTGTTGCTTAATAAACTCCTTCTTTCACTCATCCTTTTGGTGTCTGCATTCCTTAATCTCGGTCATGAGACAGGAACTCGAGATTGCTGATCTAAGCTGACAGCAGAGATGAAAACTCCTGCAACATAAGTAGCCACAGCTAATGAGCAGAAGTTCTAGTTTACAGAAGAATATCAAGCTAATAAATATCACAGCATTAACAGAAGTATGAAAATAAATAGTGTCAAAGTGACAGCATGGTGCCACACAGATTATTTTTTGACAGCAAAAGGGAAAAAAAGATAACTTTACATAAAAGAGATTAAGTTGTCATTACCCTAACTAGTATGTGCCTAATGGTGGGATACAAATATTACATGTCTCCTGATATGAGGCAATGCAAAATTTAAACATTGACTGTGATAAATTCTTGTCCAAACTGTGGAACTTGATCTAATGATGATCTTAATTCTAACATCCAGAGTATAGACACAGCATAGAGGAGGATCATCAGAAAGCAATCTATTCATTCCAGAATGTGAGACACTGTACAGGATAACTGTTAATGTTTGTTAAGCAAGTCAGTGTCATAAAAATATTATTAAAGAGTGTTGAGGAACATAATACTCTTATGGAATGTGTACTGCTAAAGTAATCACTTAGATATTTAAAGGAATTAGGAAAATTTGGGTATGAACTGGAAATGAGTTAATATAAAGGAATTATTAAATGTGTTAATTCCTCTATCTCTATCAAGATCTCTATCAATATCTATATCTCTATAATATCTCTATCAATATCTATATGTACATTGAGGGGGGAAAGAGAGAAAGCCAGAAGAGAGGAAAAAGAGAAGAGAGGAAACAGAGAAAGAAATTATTATTATTTATTTATTTTATTTATTTTATTTTTTTAAGGGAATTGGTTCACATGATGGTGGGGTCTGACAAGTTTGAATTCAGTAGGACAGACTGGCAGGCTGGAAACTGGAAAAAGTTGATGTTGCATTCTTGAGTCTGAAATCTGCACAATAGGCCAGCGGGCTGGAACTCAAGCGGGATGTCTGTGTTGTAATTTTGAGGCAGAATTTCTTCTTATTCAAGAAGCCTCAGTCTTTGCTCTTAAGACCTTCAGCTAATTGGATGAGACCCAGTTACATTATGAGAGGTAAGCTGCTTTTTCTTAGTGTCAATTGCATCTAAATGAATATTAATTCCATCTAAAAAAAATACCTCCATGGTAACATCTAGATTAGTGTTTGACCAAGCAACTGTTCACCATGTTTAGTCAAATTGACACACAAAGTTTAGCATCACTGGTGCTGTCTTAGTCTTCTCAAACTGTCATAACAAAATACCATAACAGGGTGGCTTATAAACAACAGAAATATATTTGTCACAGTTCTGGAAGCTGAAAGTCTGAGATCAAGATAGCAGTATGTTTAGGTTCTGGTGAAGGACCTCCTCTGAATTACAGACTGTCGACTTCTCATTGTGTCCTCATGTGGCAAAAAGAGGATGAGAGAGTTTTCTGGGACTGTTACATAGGAAGACTAGCCCAATTCATGAGCACTCTACCTCCACGAAATAATTACTTTCTAAAAGTCCCACCTCCTGATACCATTGTGCTGGGGGTTAGAACACCAACATATGAACTTGGAGGGCACACATACACTCAATCCATAATAGGTATAATAATTTTTCATAATTTTTTTCTGTGTACAAATATTTTCTGGGAGCTATATTAAACAATTCCATTGTGAAGTATTCTGTTTGCAATTTTCTTTGAAAAACCCCAGAAAAATAAGTGATTTTTAAGATTGTATTTTCAAATTGGGTTCATACAAAACTACCTATATGCTATTTATAAAAGACATCTAAAAAGTAGGGCATGGAAATGTTTAAAGTAAAAGATTACCAAGACATACTAGGTAAGTCCTTATCTAAAGATAGCTGGGCTAACTATATTAACATGAGACAAAGTGAACTTTAATTTAAAAAGAAGTATTATATACAGAAAATCTTACTTTGTGTAAATAGTTTAATTTGCTAAGATTACAATAACAATTCTGAACTTGAGAGCACCTATAAAAATAACCTCAAAAAATAAAGTAAAATTGAAAGAATTACAAGATAAAATTGACAAATTCACCATCAAGGAAAAAGGTTTCAATATATCTCTTATAATCACTGATAAATTAACCAGAGCAAAATTGAGTAAAGGTATGGATGAGACAAGCAACAAAATTGTAAGCCTGATTTATTGAATATAAAATTCTCAGTATAAAAATATGTTTCTTATTGTTCTGTTCAATTTGAAGTTTCTATTAAAGAATGATTACACTTGTTATTTGAGGATTCTTTGGGATCTGACACTACTGTTCTGATACATCATGATTAGAAAGATAACTGAGGTCCTAGGTTAAAAGTCTGATAATTGTTCTATATTTAAATTTATTTTTCAGATTATCTCTTAGGAGCTGAGCTTCAAAATTTGACTCAGTTAATAAAAAACATTTATAGATGATCTGTTAGTACTTTGGAAAGAAAACTTTAAGACTTAGATCACTTTTTCTAAGACTACATTCTTAAAACTTTCTTCATTTCAAAATTAGATTATAAAATCAGCTCTAGATGAGAATTGCCCCTTTGAACCTAAGTTAGAATCTCTAAATTAAATTAAATCTTAATTGAACATAAAACATCAACCAGGTAAGAGTCTTTCACAACATATTTGAATTTTCTGGATCTTTGTGAGAATGTACAGGAAAAATCAATAAGGCTCAATTCTCCACTAATCTTAAGGAGCTTATAAAATTAGTAGGCATGTGTGGTTTTATATGACTAAATAAGTAATGTGTATCTGTTTATTGGTAATATTCAACTTTTTCATCCAGTAAGGATCAGATTGAGTGTTGGACTATTGATAGTAGACATTCTAATTATATCTGTTTTACGTGTTTTAATATGGTTTTGTTTTTGACAAATGAAAATATCCTGATGTGCCAGTGTATTTCTCTGCAGGACAGATATTACTTGTGGACTCCTCTTTTATTCATCCTAATTTTGAGGGTCACTCCACACCTTAGAAGTGCAATGCTGAAGAAAATATTAAATTTCATGAAGAAGCTGTGTGTGTATGAGTTTGTGTGTGCATGAGTAAATATGTGTGTTTTACTTAATAACATTCTGTCCACTTCAGTATTTTAGTGATTCCTTGGCTTTTTTAAAAAATGTAGATTACCTGCATTGTGATTCTAATAAAGACATGATCTATTTTCCTCTGCAACTATGCCATGTAGGTGACTATATATCATTTTTGCCAAAAGCTTTGTACTTTCTCTTGTTTGGAAATATATATATACACATACATATATATATGTATGTGTATATATATATATTCTGTTATCTAAATTAGATACTTTCTAGATTTCTGAGGCAGTAAAAAACAAATATAATTCATTGACTTTGTTTCAACTCTATGCATTGCTTAAGAATTGCACGAAGATCTGATCGGTTTTTGCAATCTCTGAAAAAATAAAAAATATAATGCAATTTCCAGTTGAATCATATGGAAAGGAGGCACAAAATTCTCTTGGGACCTATCTCTTATTTATAAATTTTTACATTTACAGAAATTTGACTTAACTCTTTTACCTAATTTGCGGTGCCATTCACTAAGTTACTATGGATTCAGCATAGCATTTGAATTTAAGAGTGAATACTTGAGAGCATGCTTATCTTGATGTCAAGAATATAATTCAAAGATTTATCTTCAGAATTTTAGCAATTCAGTATACTAAGCATGATCTTCATGCTGATGTTATAAATAACAAAATAGTCATTATTGCTTTCTACAATTTTATTTAGTATGTGGTCTACTAGCAGCATAGCAAATTATAAAAGTAAAAGAAGTCACAGAGGTTACATAATGCAACCATGTTAGATCATATTTTAATTCAAACAAGAGCTGTCATTGTGTTTGTACAATTGGAAATTGCTGTAAAAGAAGGAAAAATGAACAAAGTGTAGTCATTTTTCAAGGACTTCTAGATGGGAAGGCAGACATATAAATCTATGGAATTATGCAGTTACAGAATCATAAATAAGTTGCTCAAAGAGCACATAGAAAGGAGAGATTAATTTGATATAGAAGAGAATTTTTTATTTTAAAGATGGGGTGCAATTCAGGATTAGGTATACAAGTAGTTATTATACAGGTAAAGTTTGGGCCTCCCTTTGGTTCCCACTTCACCTGGTTTGAGATCAGGTACATTACTGATATTATGTGCCTACCCCCTTGCAGTTTCCTGCTACTGCCAACCCCTTTCTTATAGAATTATGGTAAGTGTTCAGGGTCTACTTATGAGTGAGAACATGTGGTGTTCAGTTCTTTGATAGATCACTCAGTATTATTAAATCCATCCAAGTTGCTGTGAAGTCTGTTTTTCCTTCATTATGGTTGCAAAATATTCCTTCGTGTATATGTACCACATTTTTTTATCCAGTCAACTTTTAATGGGCAGCATAGTTGGTGCCATGGTTTTGTTATTGTGAATAGTGCTGCAATAAACGTGACTGTGCAGGTTATCTTTTTTATAGAATGATTTGAGTTCCTTCAGGTATATTCAAAATAGGGGGATTTCTGGGTTATATGGAAGGTCAATTTCTAGCTCTTTTGGAAACTGCCACACTGTTTTACATAGAGGTAGAACTAGTTTGCATAACCACCAGCTTTGTAGAAGCATTCCCTTTTCTTTGCATCCTTTCCAGCAACTGTTGTTTTTTGAATTACTGATAATGACCATTCTTGGCCATTCTTTTTTTCTTTTTTCTTTTTTTTTTTTTTTGGATTTTTCAGGGACCTGTGCTTTTTTGTTTTTTCAATGATGATCATTCTTAATGGGATTAAGTAGTATCTCAATTGGTTTTGATCTGCATTTCTCTGATGATTAGTGAGGCTGAGAAGACAAGTATGTCTTCTTTTGAAAAATGTTTATGCATGTCTTTTGCCCACTTTTTAATGGAGCTGATTTTTTTTTCCTTTTGGCACATTTGAGTTCCTTGCAGATCCTAGATGTTAGGTCTTTGTCAGATATGCAGTTGGCAAATATTTTTTCATATTCTGTGGGTTGTCTTCTCACTCTCTTGGTTTCTTTTGCTTTGCAGAAGTTTTCCAGTTTAATGAGGTCCCACTTGTCTATCTTATCACATATGGCATGGGCATCTGGGGTTTTGATAAGGAATAGGTTGCTGATTCTGATTCCCATAAGGGTATCTCCTGCATTTTCTAAGATTCTTATAGTTTGAGGTTTTACATTTAGGTCTTTGTTCCATTTAGAGTTGATTTTTGTGTATGGTGATAGGTAGGAGTCCTGTTTCAATCTTCTGCTTGGGATCAGCCAGTTTTCCCAGCACCATTTACTGAATAAGTTCTCCTCTCCCCAGTGGTTGCTGGTGAAGGCTCATTAAAGATGAGTTGGTTGAGAAATTGAGGTTTTGCTTCTGGAATTTCTATCCTGTTTCATTGGCTTATATTCCTGTTCTTGTACCAATACCAGGCTGTTTTGATTATTGTAGTCTTATAGTAAAGTTTAAAGCCTGGAAGTGTGATACTTCCCACTTTGTTTCTTTTACTGAGGATTGTTTTGGCTATTCATGGTCATTTATGTTTCCATATGAATTTCTGTATTGTCATTTCCAGGTCTGAGAAGAATAATGTTGGTAATTTAGTGAGTATGGAAATCTTAACAATATTGACTCTTCCTATCCATGATCATGGAACATTTTTCAATTTGTTTATGTCTTCTTTGATTTCTTTGAGCAATGTTTGTAATTTTCATTGTAAAGGTCTTTCACTTATAGTTAGGAAGATGCCAAAGTATCTCTTTCTTTTTTTTTTTTTTTTTTGGTGGCAATGGAGAATGGGATTGTGTTTTTTTATTTGTTTCTCTGCCTCTTAGTTATTAAGAATATGACTGACTTTTGCACATTTTTTTTGTACCCTGAGATTTTGCCGAAGTCCTTTATCAGTGCAAATCAGTTTTTGACAGATTCTCTTAGATTTTCGAGGTATATGATCATATCATCAGCAAAGAGAGATAACTTAACTTCCTCTTTCCTATTTGGATACCCCTGATCTCCTTCCCTTGTCTAATTGCTAGGACTTCCAACACAATGTTGAACAGGAGGGGTGAGAGTGGGCAGCCTTGTCTTGTTCTGGTTCTCAGAGAAAATGTTTCCAGTTTCTTTTCAATTAGCAATATGTTCTCTGTGGGTTTATCATAGGTGGAGCTTACCATTCTGAAGTATGTTTGGTCTATGCCTAGGTGTTCAACAGTTTTTATCAAGAAAGGATGCTGGATTTTATTGAAAGCTTTTTCTGCATCTAATGATATAATCACATGGTTCTTGTTTTTACATCTGTTGATGTATTTGATTATATTTATGATCTTGTGGATATTGAACCAGCCCTGCATCCTGGGGATCTGGGGATGAAACCTACTTGGTGACAGCGGATGGCTTTTGAGATGTGTTGTTGAATCTGATTTGCTAGAATCTTACATCTATGTTCATCAGGGATATTGGCCTGTAGTTCTTTTTTGGGGGGGATCTGTGCCTGATTTGGGTATCAGTGTGATGTTAGCTTCATAAAGTGATCTGGGGAGAACTCCACCTTTCTCAATTGCCTAGAATACTTTCAATATCATTGGTATCAGCTCCTCTTTATATGTTTTGTAGAATTCTGCTGGGAAGCCATTTGGTCCAGGGCTTTTATTTGCAAGTAGTTTTCTTATGATGGAGTCAATTTCCTGGGTTGTCATTTGTCTATTTATTGTCTCAATGTCTTCTTGTTTCAACCTTGGGGGGTTGTACGATATCAGAAAGTCCTCCATTTCATTTAGGTTATTAGGTTTGTTTCCATATAAATGTGCATAGTAATTACTGACAATCTTTTGTATTTCTTCAGGGTCAGTTGTGATTTGATCTTTTGTATTTTTTATTGTATTTATTTGAGCTTTGTTCTCTTTTCCGTGATCATTCTGGCTAGGAGTCCAGCAATCTTTTTTATCCTTTCAAAGAATCATCTTTTTGTTTTGTTTTTATTTTCTTGATATTTTTGTCTTCTATGTCCTGTATTTGGGCTTTTACTTTGGAAACCCAGATTCATTGGCTGAAGTTAGGGTTTTTGGTGATCTTTTTGTGTGTGTGTGTGTGTGTGTGTGTCAGTTCTCTTAGGTGATTTGTTAGGCTATTAATTTGTGATCTTTCCATTTTCTTGATGTGTGTGTGTAGCAATATATTCTCCTCTTAGAACTGTTTTCATGGCATACCAGAAGTTTTGGTAAGATGTTCCTTCATTTTCATTTGTTTCCAGAAATATTTTAATTTCTGTTTTGATTTCTGTGTTGACCCAGGAGTCGTTCAGCATCATGCTATTTAGTGTCCATGTTTTTGTGGGTTTGGGGAGAGTTTGGTTGGTGTCGATGTTTATTTTTATTCCACTGTGGTCTGAGAAGGTGCATGGCAGTACTTTGATCTTATGAAATTTGTTTATGCTTGATTTATGGCCAAAGATGTGATCAATCTTGGAGTATGTTCCATGTAATGATGAGTAGAAAGTATATTCTGTGATTGTTGGTTAGAGTGTTCTGTTGGTATCTATTGTATTCATATGGTCAAGCATCATGTTGAAGTTCCAGAACTCTTTGCTGTCTTTTTGCCTCAATGATTTGTCTAGGGTGGTTAGTGGCATATTTAAGTCTCCAACTATGGTAATATTAGAGTCAGTATCTTTTTTGAGTTTGCTCAGTAGCTGCTTTATAAAATGCTGGTGCTCCTGTGTTAGGTGCATATATGTTTAAGTTGGATATTCATTGTTGATGGATTTTACCTTTTAGCATTATGTAGTGTCCTTCTCTGTCTTTTTAAATGTTTGATAGCTTAAATGTTGTTTTGTCTGGTATTAAGATCGTGAGTCTTGCCTTCTTTTGTGATTTGTTGACCTGGAAATTCATTTTCCATCATCTAACTTTGGATCTGTGGTCATCTCTTATGGTGAGATGTGTTTCCTGGATGCAGCACATTATTGGGTCATTTTTGTTTTTCTATGCAGTTTGCCATTCTGTGTCTTTTCAGTGGTGCATTAGCCATTTATGTTCTGGTTGATTATTGAAATGTGAGTGTTTAACCCTGTCATGAGGTTCTCAAATAGTTTTTTTTTCTTTTAACTTTTGCGTTGATGTATGTGTGTGTTTTCAAGTTTGCAGTCATGATGTATCCTCTGTTGATTCTGTGTTCTGTTCTCTTGGGAAGTGCGTGGTCATTCTTTTTTTTTTTCTTCTTTGCTTTATACCTTTGTAAGCATCTCCTGTAGAGCTGGTCTGGAAGCTACATAATCTCTTGGGGATTGGATTTCTGGGATGGTTTTTAATTTTTCATCACTGATAGAAGCTGAGTTTGGTTGGGTAGAAAATATTTGTTTGAAATTGTTTATCTTTGAGGACTTTGAAAATTGGACTCCAGTACCTTCTAGCTTACAGAGTTTCTGCTGATAAGTCTGCTGCTATTCTGATTGGGCTTCCCTTCTCTTTTGCTGCCTTTAAGATTTCTTTCTTTTGTGCCTACTTTGTGTAAGTGAATTACCATGTTTCTGGGAGTTGGTGTTCTCATTCAATGTCTTTTAGGGGTTCTCTTTACCTTTTGTGTTTGGTTGGTCACATCTCTGATGAGATGAGAAAAGTTTTCTTGGACAACCTCCTGTAATATGTGTTCCAAGGTGTTCTCCATTTCCCTTTCTTCTTCTAGGATACCAATCAGGCATAGGAGCAGTCTTTGATATAATCACACATCTCTTGGAGGCTTTGTTCTGTCTTTCTGAGTTTTCTTTCTGTTTTTCATATGTCATGTGAATTCCATGTTTTGTTCTTCAAGCTCTGAGATTATTTCTTTTGCTTGATTAATTATGCTTTCCATGCTTGTCATCTTATTTATTTCCTGGGTGAAGTTATTTATGACAAAAATCTCTGGTACAAGTTATTTCAGTGTTACATCTTGTCTATCTTGAGTTTTATTCACTCTTTCCATCCATTCTTTAATTCCTGTTGTATTCTGGGGTCAGTTGTTGGTAAAGTCTATTGTTTGGGCTCTGATGTCTGATTTTTTAGGCATTGTCTTTGATACAATGGGAATTACCTGTGTTCTTCCATTGGTTTTTCCTCATTTGTGACAGTTCTCTTTCTTTTCTCTTTAGTTCCATTATTCAGTGACAGTGGGAGGGGCTTTCACTTCTGATGTTTGCTCAGATCTCTATTCTTCCCTGATCAGTGCTCTGAATCTGTCCTATTTTGAAACAGAGCTGGGGGTGGGAAGCTTTGCTGTCTCTTGCAGTTTTGAGAGTTGAATAAGGTGAGAAATGGGGAGCTAGGATTCAGCAACTACTTGCAAATCATAATGTTCACTAACTGAGGTATGATTCCCTGAGACCTACTCACCACCACCACTCTAAATGACAATTTAATGGGTATTTATGTGTACCTCCTAAGTCCAAGATAAAGAAATAGCTATGAGGAGAACAGAGAAAAGTAGAATGAAATAGGACAGGAAAAAATTAAAATGAAAATAAACAGAAAACAAAAGCAGAATCCAAAGCAAAAAACAATAAAACACACACAAACAAACAGAAGTCAAAACAAACAGGAGAACAAAACAAAACAAAACAAAAAAACCCCAAAGAAAACACAAAACAGGAAAACCACACACACACACACACACACACACACACACACACAATACAAAACAAAATAAGAAGAGAAAAAGAAAAGAGAAAAAAGAAAGAAAAGAGAGGGGAACACAAATTGAACCCTCACACATATATTCACACACAAAGGAAAAAAACTTTTAAAAACATTTAAGGATGCACTAAGTCCCCTCTTGTGGCATGTTCTGCAATTGTTCCTCTCAGCTGCTCACAGGTAACCCCTCTGCTGACTCCTGAGGAACTGCGGCCTCGTTCACAATCTCCCCAATGCAGGGAACAGGGAAGGAGGAGGGGCAGTGGGGGTTGGTGGGACTTCAGTCCTACCCTCCAGTGGTGAGGTGCTGCATTATCTCCTTCCCATGTGTTGGTGATGGGTGCCCCATCCAGGCTTATCCTGGAGTAGAGTCCTCCTATAGCAACTGACATCCAGTTTCCACCCGGGTTTGTCTATCTCATTCATGCCTCAGTTGTGTGGATCTGATGTTCAGAGGATTGCTGGGGAGGAGAGGGTTGGGTCAACCCTGGACTCACTGTTGATCTCTTTGGGGGTCTTTCTCTTCCTTTTCTGGTTGCACTCTTTGTCCCATGGCTGAATCAGGGGTGGGGGTGGGGTGCCTGAGACTCCACACTCACCCTATTCCTCCAAAGCTTGTGTTTTCAGGGTATTTCCTCCAGTTCATGATCAAGCCCAGAGTAGTCAACCCACTGGTCACAGAGACTGGGTCTGTTGCTCTGTGGTGAGCAAGCCAGAGCACTTCCTTGCCCAGTTTTCAAGATGGTGACAGAGTGCCTATATCATCTTTTCCATTGAGTTTCTGTCTCTGGTTCCCTTGCTGCACTCCCTCTGCAGCCCTTGCTGCCAGTGTTCAGCCAGGTGTTGGGGTGGTAAGTAATGCAGATCCTGGAGCAGTAGTACTCTTGACAACTTCTTCCCAGGAAGGGCTTTGCTGATTTTTAAAAATGGCTCTCAGCTTCTGTATCCTGGGAAGCACTAGGGTCGAAGCAGAGCAGCTTCACCAGGAAACCCTGGCCACTTATTCCCGAGTCCCCACTCAGTCAGCCACTCACATGCCCACTTACTCAGAGACACATATGCAGAACTGTCCATACACTCACTCACACAGGGACTCAGATAGCCCGACTAACTCTGCTGCCATCTTCCCAGAGTCTCTCGAAAGGAAAATTTTTATGAAAAAAGAAGTTTTCAATAACATTTTGGATAGCAAGCATAACTATCTTTAGTTTTACATACAGATATGAGAAATAGAGGAAATGAATTCTCCAGTATTTTCCTAGTGCGTAGAATGTAGAGTTAAGTTGAATGTGTTTAAATAACATCTAACTTTTATCATTTTTCCTCATAAATCATTCCAATCAAATTAAATGCTTTATTTAGTCAAATCTCAAGCTGAAGAGTCATTTCTCCTGCTGATATTCTGCTATTTCCCTTAGACTTAGCTAATGATAAGGCACTACACCCAGAGATATATGCTAAAATTTGTTAGCATAATTATAAAGGGTAAGCTTTCAATATTCCACAGTTGCAGATAAAACTCATTAGGTTTCAAACCTTAAAAATGAGATTATACATTATTTTTTCCAAATAATGTCCTAGTTTGTTGTGACTTTTGTGTATGTTCCAAATATTGTGGAAACAGAATATAACTTTGCTTTACTTGTAATTCTATCTCTTTCTGCTTTTGTAAAATTGAGTTTTGTAATAGAATAAATTGGGGCCAAATGTGTCATAGAAATATAAATTGTCTCTCTGCCCAGATTGAATGGAGGAGGAGTTTGAAATGCTTTTTTATTAAATGCAAGTTACTTTATACTTCATACATAGAAATAAAAATTTCAAAGAATTAAGACAATAAAATTCAAAGTAATAATTCTCATAAATAAAATCTTAAATTTTCAGAAAGTAGTTAAGAACCCTTAAACTCATGAGGATGATTTTATAATAGTTCACGAGTATTACACATTTCTGGGATGTTACTGGATGCTCTTTTTAAAAAATAGATACTAAATTTTCAGCAATTCTGAAAGACTAAACTAACTCATATGGGTATTTCCCCAATTCCATTTCAATATTATAAAAAATATTAGAAAATATAGTGTTTTAAGATGCCTAGGTGAGTTTACAAAAATAAGAAACCCTCAGATTAGGGAATTGAGGAGAATAAAGTCAAAATGGCAAGCTTGAGCTGATACTTTTGAAGCTCCTGGGAATTTTAGACGTGAATGTAGTCTTGCTAGAGGCTGGAGCTAAAGCTGTACAGATGTGGTCATCAGCCTCACAAAAAAGGGAAACGTAAAGGACTAAGAAAGCCATGTAATTTATAGTACCATATATATAAGCAGTGCAAGTAGTATAGCTATGATAGTGGCAAGTTATGCAAATATTTTTATATGCCATTGATTTCCATTTAGTAATATTTTGTTTACAATTTTGCCTTTATATTTAGATTAGATAGAAGCTAATATATATGCAGTTTTTTTCTACATGGCGGTTATACTAAGAGGATTAATAGAAAAAACAGTCATCTTTTTCTTTGTTGCAGATATTTATACGTAAGATTTTTAAAACTTTCTTAAAATGTTGCTAGAAATGATCCGCAAAGTCCTGTGAGATGGTTCTTTTCCTTCCTATTTTTTGAAAAATATTCTACATCTATAAAAAGATACCTGGGAAAATGTACTAACTGTGGCTTTCTCTTGAGTAGAGACAGAAATAGTCTGCAGAAAAAATAGAGTTTAGCTTTGTTTGCATTTTTATTCTTTGGAAAAATGATGTATTCATTAATATTTGTATTACACAAAAATAAAATAACAAAAAAGTATATAACTTTAGCATACATTTAAATTATTGCTTGTAAAAACATAAATGAGTTCTTTTTTATTTATTCCTATTATTCTATGGACTTGAAAATCGGATTACTAATAGAATAAATAATAAATAATAATAAATTAGTATTCTATGAACTTGAAAATTAGGTCAAAATTCAGTGAGTGATATCTTAAAATCTTGCATTGAAACAGAGTAGAACTATTATTTTGTGTGGAAATACTGCTCTATCTGATACGATAGTCAGGTGAATGTTAAACTCTTTTTAAATGGTTTTAAGAAGATTAGAAAAAAAGAAAGTGAAGAAATAAGACACAATATATTTTTAAAAAACATTTTAAAAACAGAAAAAGAAGGTCAATGTAAACCCCTTTATGCCAGTGGTTTTATGCCATGGTTCACAGACCTCCATGGTGTCCTTGGATAAAACTGAACATATTAAACTAAGGTAAACACACTCATTAAAATTTCTGGTAGAAAGCCCTACATAACTACACCTTTTAAGACATGTATAATTACATGTTTTAGTTGTCAGCTATCCATTCTCTAAGGTGTCCATCAAAATAAACATCATCAAATAATTAAATCACGCAATTTGAACATTTTCAGATAGCGACCGCCAACTGAATATTCATTGTGCCTCTTTTGGAGAAAGAGAAGTACTTTTTTGTTTGTGGCAAACCAAACAAGTCAATATGGAAACATATTAAAGGCAATAATTTCTTGGCTGAAACATCTCATTTAAAATGTTTTAATGACTATTGTGGTATCATATTGATCTTAATATAAGGAAGTGATGGTGATGGTCATGATGTGAGAACTGCACAAAGAACTAATTGCCAGTCATGAGTCTTGGCAAAATTTTATAAAATATAATCATAATTATGGGGAAATAGAAGAGCATAGCTACTTTCTATACCAAGATTATGCTCTGAATGAAGGGTACCAAAGAAATTAATATGCTTCTATTTGAGTAACACCTCATATCTATAATGTATTTTCACACACTATATCATGTTTGATCTCTACAATGTTTGAGGAAGGTAGAGCTTATTGCCCCAGAGTATCATAAGAAAAACAGATTAGAATAGATTAAAAAAAAAATCTATCCATGGTCACAGTACTAGAAAGTGGTAAAAATCAGAGTAGTTCTCATACCTCTTGACACTTAATATGGCATTTTCCAGATGCTCGTGTTGTAATGGTTGTTGAAGCAAAGCCAAGGGGCATGGAGAAAGTTCTGTTTTAGGATCCACATGTGGACTAGTCAAGATGAGAGAAAACTCACTTCTACCTCTTTCCTCTCTCTGCTCATATATTAAACTTGAGAGTCAACTAGATATAGCAGTATGTTAAAACTGGACTTTCAGTTTCGGTTTTGCTGAACTCTGAAGAAAACCTATTTTAGGTACCACTATCCCCTCCTTGCAAAGCAAGGTGCTAGATAACCATGTGATAATGAAACAAATATCCAGAAGCCAGTTTTATGTCCTTTAATACATCAGTCTCCTAGAGCATTTAAAGGGGTAAAGTGAAAGAGACCGGAAAATTTATTGGCTGTTAGTTGGCCTTCCAGAAGATTAGATTTAAGAGGATAAAGGGGCTAAAATAGCTTTCTTATGATCTTGGATATGTCAGAAGACACAGCTAGTTCAGAGTGGAGAGGAATGAGTGATAGAGAGAAGGCAACTATGCATTTGTTCACCTGTTGACAGCCTGATTTAGGGGAGCAAGATGTTATACATTTGAAGGAAGTTTTTGGTTTTAATTATCATCCTGAAATTATGTGTGTGTACATGTGTCTGAAGTAATTAAAGGATTTGCTATTAAATCTGAGATTAGCAAAATTATAAAAACCTTCATTAACTTTTATCCAAATAGCAGATAAAAAGGAAACTCTTAGAGTATGTTTCAACATGCAATTGCTTGTTGGAAGTAGCTGTAGGAGAAGGAAGTTTCTAATGACATCCTCTAAACCCTTCTGTTCAATACAGTGGTTATAAGCACTTAACATGTCCAGAACAGAACTCTCAAACTTGCCTTCCCCCATCCCCAAACCTTTTCCTCCCTCAGCCTCTCCCATCATTATTAATGCCACTCCATATTGATCCAATTTCTCAGGCCAAAAACTTAAGTGGACTCCTTTATGCCTTTTTTCAACACTCCCTACACTGAATTCATTAAGAAGCCATGTGGCTTCTATGCTTAACATATGTAACTGGAGTTATATTACTTCTTATCACCGATGTCCCTGCCACCCTATACTGGGGCCTCCCTTCACTGCCTGAACTGCTGGAGTAGCCTTCCCACTGAGCTCTCTTCTACTTTTGTCCTTCTTGAGTTTATTTTCTGTAGATCAGACAAAGTTATCTTTTAAAGCATAAACCACATCACAACACTCCTTCACTTAAAATTCTCCAACTTTTTAAAAATTTTTACTTAAATACATTCCAAACTTCTTTCCATGACTTGCAACTTCCTACATGCCTCTGACTACATCTCTAATTCTGTCCCTCCACAGCCACACTGTAGCAACTCTGCCATTCTTGTTGTTCCTTTGATGAACCAGAGCCATGTCTTCTTTGGGGAATTTTCATTTGTTACTGTTCTCTGCCTGGATTTGTTTCCCCAGCTATGCAAGTGGTTGGTTGCTGTTCATTATTCTTTCATGTCATGTGTTGTGTTTAAAGGGGCTTTTTTGACCACCCTCATTCCTAGTTACCCTTTATCCATTTAAGCAGAGATTCCTTTTAGAGTGCTTGTCATTATCTCCAGCATTTAAAAAAAAAATTTTACACTTGTGTATAATCTGTCTTCCACACTAAAATATAAGTTTTGTGGGAGGTGAAACTTATTTGATGATGTATCATCAGAATCCGGAGCAATTATTTGCTTAAAGTAAATAATTTTAAAAAATACAAACAAGCCAAAAAAGAAAAGAAACAAAAAACAGGTGTTTGTATTTTAATGAGTCACCAAAGATAAGTAGTGATTCCTGAAGTTATATCCTGGGTCAAACAAACCGAAAAAGAAAAGAAAAAAAATAAACTGGATCAGACTGGACATATTAACATATCATTGACTATAACTATATAAAGTAACATTAATTATTTGTATATAGTTTGTGCTTCATTTTCTATAAAAATTATACTTATTTTGGTTAATCAATAAAAGAAGAAGAAACAACTTTTCAGTGGCTATAAAATGTCATGAAGTTCTCAATTCATTTATTGTCTGCCTAAGGCAAGAGAGAAACTGTTTGGTAGTTATAATCCTGTATTTCTAAAATGTCACTTAGATTTGCCAAGTATCTGAAATTAAAGCTTTATATCCCTGTGCAAAACAATGATAGTGAGACAAACAGAGGCTCACTATTTCTCTTAAACCTGTGTCCTTATAAAAAAACAGTATAAAAGCTTTAAAGCTGGCCTAGAATACCTTGACAATAAGCTGTTCAAAGCTGAGAATACAGTGAAAGCTGACTGACTCGGAAGGAGACCACACTTTCTGAACAGAACAGGTGTAACTAAGTAAGAATCTCTGCAAGTCTGCTGAGGGGGATGCATTTTCCATCTTGAATGACTTTATCATTTATTGGCTCAGGGAGGGGAGATAAAAAACAAAAATTAAATGTTCTAGATAAAGGATCCAATTATACTTGGAAGACCTCTAGTCATGTGAGAAAGTGGGTTCCTTTTTTTTTATTATAGATGATAAACAAATTATCTGCTCAAGGGAATAATTTCAAATTCTGGAAAACCAGCATACTGTGTAAAAGGTCAACTCTCTACATTATGGTACTAAAAATACACAAATTCACTAGAGTACCACATTCAATTATCACATGGATAAAGCTCACTGAGTCTTTCTTTGGTTATATATGCTAACTTTAGTTCACCATATATCTATTGAGTGTATACTGTCCTAGACATTGAGCATACTGAGGTGAATAGTGTCATGTAATTTTGCCAGCAAGCTGTTTCAAAAGGATTCATGTAACTACTATGAAGCATGTACTGAAACAAAGGATTTGGATGTCCCTAGTAACAATTGGCGTATATGAAGGAGTCATAAAAGACATCCTGGAACAGTGGACACAACAAAAAACATACAAGGTTTAAATTGCACTGAATATCCTGGAACAAAACAGTAGCCTTGAGGCACAAATTAACAGAGAAGGAAAAGGGTATTCTAGAAAGTGGAAACTACATGATTCTAGGAAGTGGGAATAAAATCTGATATGTCAAATGTGTGATGAGGTGGAATTAAAAGCTTCCAAGTGTCATTTAAAGGTAAAGTTCTAGGCAGAGTTTAGTGGAAGATGAGGCTTAACTGGTAATCTTTGGTCAGGTCAAATGGACACTACACATTATTTGTGATTAGTGGGAGAATAAGAATTATTAATAAAACCTCAATTTTGGAAATCTGGTTTCCATCCACCTGTAACGCTATATTCTAGTCAATTGTCATAAACTTAGTTACATGGAAGTAGAGCTTCTTAATCTTAGAGCCAAAGGACTAGAAAGAATACCTAGTCATGACTGATGAAAAAAGAGAGCTGGGCAGGACCAAGGTTCTAAGGGCATGACAGCCTGCCACTATCCTGTTGATTACTAGCAAGTTTGAATTCCCCACATATGAAGACCACAGACAGTCAACTCAGGTTTTTTGAGATAACAAACATCTCAAAAAAACTCCAAGACTGGCAAATAGGGACTATCAATATCTTTTACCAGATGATAAAACTCAATGAGGGTAGAGACTGTGAATATTTTGACCACCACTGTATACTAACACCTAAATCAATACCTAGCATATTATAAGTACTCAAGAAATGATTGTTGAATGAATGGAGTAAATCAAAGGCTCTCTAAGTAGAATTCAGTTGAAATTGAAATATAAATAAGAGATAGTGTCCTCCATGTCAAGAAATAAACCATTTAAATTTCTGGAGGTGGGAGACAACTTTTTGAAGAAATTGTGAGATCAGTATAGTTCCAGTGGTCTTGGTCATTTTAGGAGAGGAAAATATGTTTGCAATAAACCCCTTAGAGGGAAGAAGAGAAGGTAAGTAGGAAACAGAGAAGGCTTGGTGCTGCCATGTTGGTGTAAAGGGCCCATGGACATAATGAGTGTGATGATGTCAAAGAAATGCAAATTAAAACTACACTGAGATACCACCTAACTCTAGTCAGAATGGCCATCATCAACAACTCAAAAAATAACAGATGCTAAAGAGGATGTGGCAAAAAGGGAACACTTCTAACTGTTGGTGGGAGTGTAAACTAGTACAGCCTCTGTGGAAAACAGTGTGGCGATTCCAAAAAGTTCTAAAAATTGATCTTCCATATGACCCTGCAATCCCCTTACTAGGAATATACCTGGAAAAACTCAAATAACTCTATAAAAAAGATACCTGCACACATATGTTTACCGCAGCATTGTTCACAATAGCAAGAACATGGAACCAACCGTGCTACGCATCAAAAGAGGACTGGATTTTAAAAAAATGTGGTACAGGCCGGGCTCAGTGGCTCAGCCTGTGATC
>CAUYQG010153124.1:0-13448 GCA_963574415.1 Tarsius wallacei
GCTGGGCTCCGGCGATCCTTCCGCCTCAGCCTTCCAAGTAGCTGGAACTACAGGCGTGCGCTACCACGCCCGGCTGATTTTTTGATTTATTGTAGAGATGAGGTCTCGCTTGCCCACACGGGTCTCGAACCCGCGGGCTCAGGCAATCCACTCACCTCAGCCTCCCAAAGGCACGGGATTACAGGATGAGCCACCGAGCCCGGCTACACTATGTTTTCTTAACTGTGCAGAGCTTTTTATTGGTTTGAACTATTTAAGAATAATAACCAGAAGGAATATGCCAACTAAAATTCAACCATTTTCTATTTCATAACTACCCAAATTTTGCACTGACTTCAATAAATTGACAAAATTAGTGGTAGAAATGGAACCAGAAGCCAGGCTTACACCCCTATCTTGATGATTTAGCAAATAACTACTATTTGTTAAATAACCAAGAGCTAAAAATTACATCTTCCCTTGAGCTAGAACTATCTCCATTCTTTACCTGGCCTAAATCTCTTCCCAGTAATGAGAAATGTGGGTCCCATCTGTGACCCTCCCATCTGCTCATTGGCTAGAGCAAAGTGCTTTAATCTTCATAGAAAGATCTAAGATTGTGTTAACAACCCACTTATTTTGGTTTCCTTAGCAACCAGGACACAGTATTTAAAGTGATAGCATTCCTTGCTCAGAATAGAAATTGAGTAAGCCAATTGTGGTGCCTCTTGTCTGCTCAGGGCTGCTGTACCTCTTCAAAGCCTATTTTTCACCTGGCTATTCATGGTAGCAAATCTCTAAAGGGGGGCAACAAAAAAAAAACTGCACCTGTATCCATAGCCAACTTCACCCTTGCCAGTGACAGTGGCCCCTATCTCCAATCTGTGGAAGTATTGATCAAATTGTATCTTTTAATTCCAGAATTTAAGAAAAATTTTCCACGACCTTGTAACTTTTGCAGCAATTTAGGCAAGTTGCCACCAGTTTCCATGAAATCTAAGCAAAAATTAAGATGATGAATCTGCCCAGGCATTTAGAAAAGCACAAAGAAAAAAGAAAAGGACTTTCAAAGGAAATTACTGTAAAAAAAACTGTTAACTAGACCTCTATTGTTTTGTCTGTTTAGTATGTCCATTCTTTGGGGGAACGGCTCCCCACCCCCATGTTTCCACCAGGGATAAAATCTCTTTATTACAGGAGGAGCAGCCAGTTAACTGCTCCTGAAACCACTGATAGGTCTAGGAATCCTGAAACAGTTTATCTATGCTGCATCAGTGGGGTTTTTCCTTGTTATTTTTGGACTTAGGACCAAGAAAGAGGGGCTCTGCTGCTTTAGTGCACCTGAATTTCAAGAGAGCAATCTCATCAGTCATTGGTGGCCAAGAAAAAACAACATCTGGGTCTAACGGTGTTGAACAGATTTCCTTACTGTCAGACATTTTAGAGCCTCCAACATCCTAATGCATTTTGACTCTTCATGATGGGAAAGATTTATTATATGTCAGGCTGCATTTCCCTGATGTGTTGGACTGTGGGACACGGAGTTCTTCAGATTTCCTTGGTCAGAGCACTTTTTCTGTGCAACAATTATGAACATCCCGGGGGACAAGTTTTTCATGTAATGTGCAGCTAAATATATGTTGTTTAAACTCTGAAGGTGCAATAGGACCGGACACATAAGAGGACGGGACTGCTTATACTCAGAGATTCTCAACCAGAGGTGACGTTCCCCAAGGGGACATTTGGCAGTGTCTGGAAGCATTTATGATTATCACAACTGGAGAGGTTGCTACTGACCTCTAGTGGCTTGAGACCAGGGATACTGCTAAAACATCTTACAGTGCACAAAAACAGCACCTCCCACTCCCACAACAAAGAATTATCTGGCCCAGAATGTCAACAGCACAGAGGTTGGGAAACTCTACACTAACTCAACATGACGATCCTTTTTTAGTCCCGGATAGGTTCTGGGCCCCAAGTAAGTGGGTGGGGGTTCCCATGGTGAATTTTCAAATGCTCTTGACTTCTGTTTCTAACACGTGTTTATACACTCTTTAATGTTTCAGAGTGGGCTTAGCCAGACACATCCAGATTTTCAAGATAAAACAGGTATTTTAAAAAAAATTCTTTTCAGATTCCTGGGGAAGAGAATGAGGTGAATTTGCCCCGGAGCTTCTGATCACATGCCTGTGCCTCCTCCCATGTCTCTCTATTTTCTCCCATCACATGGGCAGGCGTGTGAGGAGCAAAAGGGCGGGAAGGCATCTCTAGTGAAGGCTGTTCAGTGAACACTTCAAGAAAAGCATGAGTCAAGTGCTGACAGGAGGCCTTAGGAATGAACTGGTCTGGCCCTGACCACACAACCAAATCAAGCAGGAGTGGCAAGGACAGTGTTTTATAAGACACTGTGACAAGGAATCCAGCCGCCTGCCCTGCTGAGCAGCATCCCTGAGGCAGACACTTCCAAGCCTCTACATGTTACTCCAGCCGCTGCTCAGGGAATGGCTGTGTCGCAACCAAGCTCCTCGGTAGAATCCTTGGCTGGGGGTTTGGAAATGCCTGAGCAGCTCCTATATTTCTGGAAAGGAGAATGGAGCACAAAGTCCCTGACTACATAAGATTAGTAAGGCTATCAACATCGTGGGCAGATGGGATGTATCCAGGGTAATCTGAAAAGAGCAGGTCACCCTACTGTTCAAAGGAATACGGAGACTTAGTAAGTACAAAATGAGGACCTTCTATTATGTTTTAGTTGAATTAGTGTTGGTTGATGCTGATTATGGGCCATGGTTGAGTTATACTGTGGCAGAGTTGACAGACACACCGGCCATCCCAACTCACACATGGCTGTGTACTAAGAGTTAATAAGCAGTTTGCTTAGAATGTGGAACATTTTCCCAGAGAAACCATATAAAAGTGTTCATTTTGCTCCCAAGCTAGACCCTAAAAGCCCTTAACTATAACTCATACTGAAGTTGGAATAATAGGAGAAAAAAAAACACAATAGGAAACAAGGCTGTTGCAAATGTGTTTCAGATTCATGGCTTGAAACTGCTATTGTGGTTTCCCCCTGGTTTCCCCTGAGTGTGTAACTCAGGGTAGTAGGTAGACATTCATAATTCCTAGCCGGGCTCGGTGGCTCAGTCTGTAATCCCTCACTTGGGGAGGCTGAGGTGAGTGGATTGCCTGAGCCCGCGGGTTCGAGACCCGCCTAGGAAACTTGGCGAGACCTCATCTCTACAATAAATTTTTAAAAATTAGCTGGGCATGGTAGCACGCGCCTGTAGTTCCAGCTACTTGGAAGGCTGAGGCGGAAGGATCACCTGAGCCCAGCAGGTCGAGACTGCGGTGGCCAGGAGTGGCCACTGCACTCCAGTCTGGGCGACAGAGTGAGACTCCAACTCAAAACAATAACAACAACAACAACAACAACAAAAACATAATTCCCTGGCCCCTCCCACTCACACATGTAAATGAACACACACACAGTCTGTTTCTGTTTTGTTTTTTTTTTTGAGTTGGAGGCTCACTCTGTCACCCAGGCTGGAGTGCAGTGGCACTCTCAGGGCCACCACAGCCTTGACCTGCTGGGCTCAGGTGATCCTTCTGCCTCTCAAAGTGCTGGGATTACAGGCATGAGCCACTGTACCCAGCTCACAGTCTGTTTCTTATCCAAACTCCCATCCCAAAAGCAGTGTGAGAATCAGTTTCCCACTGTGCAGGTAGGTCCGCAGCACTTGCCTCTGCTGGGGTGTTGACATCTTAGGATAGGCACCCTCCTGTCTGTGGCCTCCAGGCACTGAGGGCAGGGATGAGAAAACACAGCACACTCCCTGAGTGTGTCAAGTAGAGACACAGGGCAGGCAGCATGTGGGTAAGGGCAGGAGCTGCACCCAAGGCAGAGTTCTCAGGATCTAGGGTCTTCAGTATGGAGAGGACTGTGGATGGTTCAATTCAGGCGCCTTATTTCCATATGGGGAAACTGAGGCCCAGGGAAGTGAAGGGACCTGCCCATGACCACTTAGCTTTTTGGAGGCATCTTGCAACTGGGAATCCAGATGCACCAATACCCCAGGCTGTGCTTTTATCATTCCATCTCGCCCCTCAGAAACTAAAAATCATCTGGGCTCTCCTCTGCCTCCAGTTTTACTTTTGAAAAACAAATTCGTTAAGAAAAGCTTTGTTTTCTGGGTAAAATAGCTGTACTTGCTGAGTTGGGGCCCTGATGCTGAGATTGTCAAACTTTGCCACCCATGACACTGCAGAAATTGCAGTTTGGCTGTACCTGGAACCTTCCTTCTACTGTTGTTGGGTGGGGCGCGTTGCAACACTGGTGAGTTCTTTGACTCACTATTGAAAATAATTTCAGAGTGGCCAGTATAGTCTTAAAACAGAATTAATTAGGGAGAGAAAGAGAGGGAGACCATGCCAGAGTGTGGGCATGGCCAGGTGTCTTGAAAGAAAGACCAGCCAAGCTCGGTGGCTCAGCCAGTCATCCCGTGCCTTGGGAGGCTGAGGTGTGTGGATTTCCTGAGCCCGCGGGTTCGAGACCCGCCTGGGCAACTTGGCAAGACTGCATCTCTACAATAAATCAAAAAATGAGCCGGGCCTGGTAGCGCGCGCCTGTAGTTCCAGCTACTCGGAAGTCTGAGGCGGAAGGATCACCGGAGCCCAGCAGGTCGAGGCTGCGGTGGCCGGGAGCGGCCACTGCACTCCAGTCTGGGCGGCTGTGAGACTCCAACTCAAAAAAAAAAAGGAAAGGTGTTTGCAAACCAGACTAGCCTAGCTGCGGCAGTGATGCAATTGCAAGGGTGGGTGTCCTCCATTTACTGCAACACGTCAACACCGATTTACCTTCAGAAAAACAACCAAGTTACCTTGCGGTTCTGGAGGCCTGAAATCTGAGATGGGTGTGGACATGCAAAATGACAATGCAGTCCGTAAGGTTGTGCTGGCTCCCCAGCTCTGGGCTAGAGGTCACCAACCCCTGGACTGCCCATCGGGTACGTGGCTAGGGCCTGGTAGGAACTGGGCGCCCAGCAGGAGGTGAGCTGCAGGCAAGCGGACCTCGCATATGCTGTCGGATTAGCTGCGGCATTAGATTCCCATAGGCGCGCAAACCCTCCTGGGAAATGCACATGGAGGGATCTAAGTGGCCTGCTCCTTATGAGAATCTAATGCCTGATGATCCCCTCTTTCCCCCCTCCCCCCATCATACTTGGAAAACTTGTCTTTCACAAAACCAGTCCCTGATGCCAAAAAGTTTGGGGACCGCTGCTCTGGAGAACAGCCCACATCTCTGCCTCTGCTTCTGGAGCTGCCCACCTGGCTCTCCTGGGTCCACAGGATGGGGCAGGGCTTCCCCCTTTAGAAAAGTCACAGCTTAGCCTCTTCTGGTCTCTCTGCTGCCCTCAGCACATCAACTCCTAGCTCTCCTCTCCACTGCCTATCTTATTTTGCAGTAATAAATTTCTTTATTATTCTTCTAGCCAGCAAATACAATGACACATGGAAGGGTTGCTCGTTGTGTCTCGGATGCCATCATGGAACAATCGCACAGCTGTATTCATTATTGCTGAGGTGGCAATAATGGCGTTCACAGATTCATTTGATACAGAGATGACATCACTATAGCAGAGGAGAAAAATATACTTAACACAGAAGGTCCCAGTCACCAGACTTGATCTTTACACATTATAGGCGTGCATCTAATCATCACATGAACCCCAAATAAGTATACCTAGTATGCATCCATCTAAATACATAAGTGTTTTTTCCATGTAACAAAACTGGACGTGCACCCCCAGATCTATTTTTTAAGATAGAGAAAAGACATAGCAGATTTACCTATGACTACATTGGCTAAATAAATCACTGCTCAATATAGTTTTACAGTTATAATATCAGTATCAGTTACCACATGATGAGCTTGTTCCTGAGAGTCAATGAACGTGAACACAGCCGAATTCTAGAATCATGTGTACTCAACAGAGACTTCTTTTTCTTACTGGTTCGTTTAATCATGCGTCCAAAAATGTTAAGATTCTATTATGAGCTAGCCAAAAGCTCTATCATGGTAACATTTTTTAAACCAAATAACTGTTAAAACTTTTCACTCGGCATCACAAAATAAGGTTATGGAATATTTCATTTTTAAAAAGCAATAATTTTATTATGCCAACCCAGTAGCCATTAGGTTTCAATAACATTCTAAATTTATTAGTTGCCTTTATAAAAATGTTTTCTTTTGTTTTGCTCAGTATCTTGTCTCTTACCCTAAGACTGCAAAACGATTATGAGTTTATTGTAGCTTCTGTTGTTACATGGATTTATATCTCTGAAATTGCTTTCAGCTTTAAATCATACCATGTCCAAGGTGTGAAGACCCTACTGACCCTTACTATTTGAAACTCTGCCTTCTTCTCAGAAGGACCCCTGTGACCACATGGGGTCACCTGGATATTTCAAAATAATCTCCCCATCTCAAAACCCTTATCATAATCACATTGCTAAGTCCTTTTTGCCATCTGAGGTAACAGTCACAGAGTCCAAGGACTAGGATGTGGACATCTTGAAGGCCATCATCCTACCTCATATGTATATGGGTTTGAACATTTATTTGCCAAAAAAATATATATAAAGGTAAGTGATTTTTAAAATATGTGTAGAACATAAATATTAATAAATGTTTTACTTATTCGTGAAACATTTATTAAATCACCATGAGATAGGGATTATATGTAGTAATCCCTATCAAGTTACACAATTGTACTTTTCTAAATATTTTCCAGACATACGTGTAACATGTAAAAATATGGGATAGCTAAGTCGTAGTGACCTGAAGGAAAAATCACACACTCTTGGGACTGCACATGTGAGCGAGCTCTGCTTCTTCACATTAGCATCGAGAGTTAATTTGTGTTTCTGATATCAGAAGGCTTAATAGCATTTTAATTAAAACTATACAGACCATAAATTTCAATCATTAATTACTACTAAAAAGTATGTGCCTAGCATAGAAATCACTATCCTGTTCTTCCCATAGCCACTGCAAACCAAGGAAGAATTTATCATTTGACTTTTCCTGCAAAGCTCTGAGTAATTCTCCCCAGCCTGGTCTCACCTCTCTGGTAAGTGGAGATTTTTCAATTCCAGACACACACACACACACACACACACACACACACAATGTCAAAGGGTTGTCAATAAACATCCTGCTTGATACCAAGTTTCTTATAACTCAGCAGGAGATAATGGGTAATGAAATTGATGAGATAGATGGAAACACTCCAAATAATTCTTCTCCGTCATAAGCCCCCAATGCCCTTGTTCAGCGTTGTTTAATAAGCCAGCATGGCCAATCTGCGGAGTAACACTTTTCAAAAGAACAGAAACTTGTTATTGAGATAAACTCTGAACCTAGAACTTAAATGCCGTCTTCTTACTGAAAATCATTTTTAATAGGTTCTATTGATGTAAATTATAAGACTAAATCTTTCTATAAATAGAACATGTTTGGCTGTGAGAGAAAAAGAAATCTTTTATAATAATAACAACCTAAGTTGTTTTAATAGCATAATACTACTGCTCAAAGACTGACAACATTATTTTAAGTGATTTTCTTCAATCAATAAACAAACACTAAACATTTTCAGAGTATTAGACATAAGTAAAAGACCTATGATGTTCCCCATGTTTTTGATTTATGACATGTTTTATTTAGCTACAATTTATCCAAAACATAATGCCTAAAAACTACTATTTGAACATTTTTATTATTAATCAATTTATCTATTTTGACAAAACCCCATGCTTTAACTTGGATACTCTTGTAGCAATATTTGGTCAGATGAATTGCCATTAAAGAAATTAAACTGGTGAAATCTTACTTTGTCAAGAAGTGCAAACCAACATTATTATGATGAAGTTTGATCGAACTTTCTTGGAGAAGAAATTTCCTCTTCCTCATAAGTTGTAAGAAATAATTATCTTTTGAGGCACAGTGCATCACAAGGGTGAGGAACTGCCTGCATTCAAATCCTGGTACCACATATTATTAGCTGTGGAATTTGAACAGATCCGATATCTCTTCATATGAATTTAAACTACTAATAATATCTACCTTTTATTGTTGTTGTAGTCTCAGAAATGTGTTTATTTTTAGGAATAAATAATAAGTTAATGAATTAATTAATGTATGAGAATTAGAAGATTTCAAGTGTACAGTAAATTTTAACTGGTAGCATTAGTTTTTGTATTAAAATACAATGGCAGTAACTGTGATAAAGTATTAGATAATTGGTTTAAAAGTTTTGAAAAGGACAGAAATTCTGTGGTCTCATTTTATGATGCATTGGGTCATGCTATAATTTCAAAATTTGAACCAAGCATGGTGGCTCATGCCTATAATCCCAGCACTTGGGGAGGCTGAGATGAGAGGATTTCTTGAGCTCAAGACTTCACGACCAGTCTGGGAAACATAGTGAGACCTCATCTCTACAAAAAGTCAGAATTAGTCAGGCATGGTGGTGCATACTTATAGTCCTAGCTAGTTGGGATGCTGCTGCAGGAGGATTGCTTGAGCCCAGGAGTTTGCGGCTGTGATGAGTCATGATCATGCCACTGCATTCCAGTTTGGGTGACAAAGTGAGGCCCTGACTCAAAGAATTTGTAATTGGTACAGTTAAAATGCATAGACGATGGCTAGTCAAACCAAAAAAGCCCGGAATTATTTTTGGAGGACCGGCCTCTTATCGTATAGTCTTCTTCTGCTAGCTAAGTGTTCTAGGGACCCATCGGCATCAGTGTACCAACATATGTTATTGTGAGAGGCTGTGTTCAGCTTCAGGGATTATTTTTTTGGAGATTCTTTCAACAAGTTTGCCATTTCATGATGCATGATTTACACGAACAACCCGTCCACATAGCACTAGATGTTCAGCAGTCTTTGACCAAAAACAACATGAACCCCATGCCCCACCCTCCCTATTCACCCAATGTCGCTCTAAGAGACTTTTTTGTTTCCCTGCATGAAACAAAAAGAGAAACGTTTTGCCAGTATGAAAGAGGCGAAAGAAAACATGGTAGAAGCACTAAAAGGCATCCAAATTGATGAGTTCAAAAACCATTCTGAGCAGCGGAAAAAGCATCTCGGTAGGTGCATGGCATCAAACAGAGTACTTTGTAAGTAACTGAAGTTTAAACATGTAAGACTGAATACACAGTTGTTTATAAATAAATTCTGGGTTTTTTTGGTCTCCTCTTGTATATATTGCTACTCCTGTTAATAGAAGTAGTCATTCATTTTATGGGACTAGTATAATCTCGATCCAAAACTGATAAGGAAAGGTCCAGAATAAAAAAGTACAGGTCAACTTATCTATGAAGCTGAGCAGAAGTCTAATTACATTATTACCTAACTGATTCCAATGTTATGTAAAATCATAACTAAGAGGAGTTTGTCTTAGAATGAATGGATAGTTTATCATAAAAATATGCCCTTGTAAGAAGCCACACAAAGAAAATAAAACAGAAAACCATTTTTGATACAAAGCATTTGATACTGTTCTTAGGAAAAGAGGAATAAGCCTTATTCTCTCAATCTGATAAAAGTTATCAACATAACACTTAAAGTATAAATTTTTACATAATGGAAAAAAATCTTAGAAGAATTCCACTTACAGTTTGAAAGAAAATTCAGTTTACACTCTTCAAGAGTAACATTAAACATATTTTAAAATATGTCTAGAGTCAATATCAAACGATCAGGTCAGACACAGTACAGTCTCCCTGGTGATTCCCAGCTTGCTACAAGGTGTAGAGGATATGGTCAATGCAATGATACAAAAAAAATGTAGGCTCTATGATAATTTTACCTAGAGAATATAACACAAGGCCGGGCTTGGTGGCACATTCCTGTAGTCCCAGCTATTCATGAGGCTGGGGTGATAGAATAGCCTGAGTCCCAGGGGACTGAAGGCTGCAGTGAGTCATGATGGTGCCACTACACTCCAATCTAAGCAACAAAGTAAGACCCTGACTCAAGAAATAGATAATAAATATGAGTTCAATAAGATAGTCAGAAATATAGTGAAAAGGATTAACACAAATGCTTCATATTTGCATTTAAATCGAGAATATTTTTCACAACAACAAAGAGTACAAATTAACTAGTATCCTAAAAATGAATATGATCTTTATGAAAGCATGTAAGGATATAAAATACATAAATAAGAAGACAGCATTGCAAAGCTTTCAATTATCATCAATCTGGACTATAACTTCAATGTAAACCTAGAAGGATACTTATAATAATGAGACCTGATTTTGTATCTACCAGAAAATCAATGGCATATGTTGAGTATGAGATGATGGAACAACTAACGTCTCATGCACTGCCTGTAGGAAGATAACTGGGCAGAGCTGTTCTGGATGACATTTAGGAAATGTCTTGAATGATCCAACCATTCTACTTCTGGTACAGGCCTTGGAGAACCACTCACAGAGCTACAATGAGACATATACAAAGATATTCATTTTATCATTGATCGAAATAGCAAAAACTTGAAACAGCTTAAATGTCTTCAATTGAAAAATATAGAAGTAAAATGAAGTATAGGCAAATGTTGGAATAAAGTAAGGCCGACAGAAAGAATGAACTAAATCTACATGTATCATCATGGGCAAAACTCCAAAATAGAATATTCAGCAAAGAATAAGCAAGAAGTATATGGAACACAATATTGTGATGGAACACAATATTGTGTATATAAGATTTTAAAAGTGGGTATCTTTGATGATGTGATGGTGAAGTGATTTAGTTCATCAAGGAATGAAGAGGAGAAAATTTAACTCATAAAGGAAAATGAAAAAATATTTGTGTGGCAAGTTGCAGATTTAGATTAATACAACTACATATATTGACTTAAAAACAACCTGATAACCTACACTCGCACTCACTCCTGTCAGAAACCCTAGTCAAACTTTAAACTAGAGATTCTTATGAAGAGCATTAATCTGACATAGCAAATTGAGACATGGTTTAATTCTAATGTCAAGAGTTATATACAAGTATTATTACCTAAAACTTTCAAATATTTTGCAGGACTCTAAGGAGAAAGAAAATTCTCTAACATTTTACTGATGGCTCAACTTTCCATTGAACATTCTGTGTTTAAAATATATAAGAATAATCCATCTCCAGGGCAACCCTCTCAGGTCCTCTCCCACGGTGGGAGCTTTTCTGTCCTCTCAACAAATCCTGCTTTCAAATAATAATAATAATAATAATAATAATAATAATAACCCATCTCCAGTTGAGATGTTCAGTTGATCGACCCAACTATACCATATCATATGTATTTATTCTTAGAAACGTTGATCTTTTATTGTTAAAATAAAAGGAAGGGAAGAGACAATAAAAAGAAAACACATTTAACTAGAAAATATGCCATAAATTGCACAATCTCAACTTAAATCAAGCATATCAGATGGGCACGTAGAGACTAAATGGTTTTGTATGTTCCATATGATTAAATGTATTCAGTTACTTCAAAATGAGATTCTCTTAGATGCATTTTTAGTCCATTCTTGCTTTTATCCCCCAAATTTTTAAAAACCCTACATTAGACACAGAGGATACATTATTTTTTATTAAAATGGTGTGTGTGTGTGTGTGAGTGTATGTTATAGTTCAATAGACTATAGAAAGATAAATAGATTATAGAATCTATAATACTGAGTGACCTTTCACAGAAACAAAGATCGGAGTACCACATGTTCTCACTCATATAGTGAAACTTGAACATCCAATGTAATACTATAAGAAAATGACTGACAGTGGTGGGAAATTATGGGGAGAGGAGGGGAAGGGAGATGGGATTAACGGTACTCAATATCTGTCTGGGGACGGGGAGACACCTCTTATCACCAAGGGTGTCAGAATGAAGCATATTTGTATACCTAATCCTTAACTGTACCCCACAATGTGATAATAAAAAATACTGATTATTAAAAATAAACAAATAAATAAATAAAAATAAATAAATAAATAAAAGAAAGATAAATAAGTGGATTGGTAGATAATAGATGATAGAAAGAGATACAATTCTGAATATGGTTGTGTGTATATACGTCTATATAGTTTTTCACTGAACTGCAGCTTTTTCCCTAAACTGATAAAGCATCCAAACTCAAATTAAAGGATAGAATATTACAGTTTAAGGATGAGAACATGAAAAGGACGTTACTCCATGGGCCGTGGGAAGCTTTAGCGGGTGGGACAGACAGCTGATGATGTCCCAGGAACCAAAGAGAGCATGGACGTGTTTCCAGAGAGCTGGACCTGAGTCACGAGGCAAGTGGTAGGCTGAGAAATCGATTCTTCTCATCTAGGAAAACCAAAGTTTTAGCCAGAATTAGAGCTATGTAAAAGGTATCTGTAACCGACTTGTACCCTACATATCGATAATAAAACTTTTTTAAAAAAGATTTTGTGAGCTAACTACTGACTCCTCTGAGTAGACAAATAGACCCTGAAGGAGGACCTCGTGACAGGATCTGAAATGGTAGATAGTGGATGGTGGCATTTAGTGCTAAACGAAAACACTTGAGCCTCAGTGATGACAGTACAGTTCCTTGCCATATGTGTCTGAAACCTGACGGCCACTTAAACTTACTCCCCTATGTTGTCACTTTTTGAAGTCCTAAATTAGAAGGTATATCTCTACTGCATCTTAAGCTTTCAGTAGAAACTTTATATTCTGGTTACCAAAACATAGCAACATTAAAACATTACAAACTTGAAACTCAGAATATACTTGAATGACTATAGCAAATGAGCACTTACTCTAAATGTAGAGACAAGCACAAAGGTAGAAAATAAATCACTGTTAAAAATGTGTACCCTGGCTGGGCTCAGTGGCTCAGCCTGTAATCCCGCGCTTTGGGAGGCCAAGGTGAGTGAATTGCCTGAGCCCGCGGGTTCGAGACCCACCTGGGCAACTTGGCGAGACCGCGTCTCTACAATTTAAAAAAAAAAAATTAGCGGGACGTGGTAGAGCGCGCCTGTAGTTCCAGCTACTTGGAAGGCTGAGGCGGAAGGATCGCCGGAGCCCAGCAGGTCGAGGCTGCGGTGGCCGGGAGTGGCCACTGCACTCCAGTCTGGGCGACTGAGTGAGACTCCAACTCAAAAAAAAGAAAAAAATTTTGTACCCTGAGCATTTGAAAACTTCAATATATTATATAATCACTTATAAAATGAAGAAATGTTAAAAATAAGATTACCCCTCATTCAGGGGAGTGTGGATCACAGCACAGATGACAAAGAGCTTTCTCTTTTGTCCTCAGTCATGGATGGTGCTCTGTGGACCTCTCTCCTGGAGCTCTGTCAAGTCAACAGTAATTATTATTCTACAACAAACTCAGCACCACAAGCTTAGCTCAGACAGAGAGCGCTGCAGCCAAAAGCA
>CAUYQG010153133.1:0-16065 GCA_963574415.1 Tarsius wallacei
GTAGCGCGCGCCTGTAGTTCTGGCTACTCGGAAGGCTGAGGCGGAAGGATCGCCGGAGCCCAGCGAATCGAGGCTGCGGTGACCGGGAGCGGCCACTGCACTCCAATCTGGGCGACGGAGTGAGACTCCAACTCAAAAAAAAAAAAAAATAAAATAAATAAATAAATAAATAAATGTGCATTCCACATCCTCAACTTTAGAGAGGGTATGATTGAAGTCTAACCTAATTAGTTAGTGGACCCAAATTAAAAAAGAAAACTTTCTCAAAAGATACACAAAGGCTGACACTTTTAGAAGAGAAATCTGCCTAAAAGGGTAGTTATTTGTGTACAAAGGATATGCAATAGGCTTCTTTTATACTATACGTTTTTTTTTTTTTTTTTTTTGAGTTGGCGTCTCACTCCGTCGCCCAGACTGGAGCGCGGTGGCCGCTCCCGGCCACCACAGCCTCGACCTGCTGGGCTCCGGCGATCCTTCCGCCTCTGCCTTCCAAGTAGCTGAAACTACAGGCGTGCGCTACCACGCCCGGCTGATTTTTTTGATTTATTGTAGAGATGAGGTTTTGCCTGCCCAGGCGGGTCTCGAACCCGCGGGCTCAGGCAATCCACTCACCTCAGCCTCCCAAGGCGCGGGATTACAGGCTGAACCACCGAGCCCAGCCTATACGTTCTACTTATTAAATATAATTGAATCTTTAAAACATAATTGTCCCAAAAATTCAATGTGCATACAATTACATCAAGAATCATGGGATGTTATACATCCCAGGTTTCTAAGAGCCACTAGAATCTGACGTCAACTTATCAACTTGCCTAACTTCTTTTTTTTTTTTTTTGAGTTGGAGTCTCACTCTGTCGCCCAGGTTGGAGTGCAGTGGCCGCTCCCGGCCACCGCAGCCTCGACCTGCTGGGCTCAGGCAATCCTTCCGCCTCAGCCTTCCAAGTAGCTGGAACTACAGGCATGCGCTACCACGCCCGGCTAATTTATTTATTTATTTATTGTAGAGATGAGGTCTCACCAAGTTGCCCAGGTGGGTCTCGAACCTGCAGGCTCAGGCAATCCACTCACCTCAGCCTCCCAAAGGTGCGGGATTACAGGCTGAGCCACCGAGCCCAGCTTGCCTAACTTTTTAATCTTATTGGTGATATAGGTCCAAAAAAGTTTTTTAAATGAAGGGTTTTATATACTAAACCACTAGAAGTAAGGCAACTCCTTTCTTTTGGCTACGTCTGATAAATTTCTTAGAAAACAAACAAAAGGAAAATAAAAACAATTTGTCTGAGTTTGGGGGAACTGAAATGCCTTACTGCTCCTTGGCTCTTTTAAATTATTTGATCTTTGTATCATTTTTCAGTTTGAGGCATGTCTGCACATCATCTAAACAATGCTCTAACCCTCTTGTAAGCCGTGATGACTACCTATACTTCCTGCAGCCTCCCCCAGCATGTGCTGAGCACACTGTCCCAATCAATATGCCAGTGAATGTGAATAAGTGAATGGACCCAAAGGTAAATCAGGAAGAAGCACATCTCTAGGTAAAAGGAAACAGCAACTAACCACGATCCAGGACCTCCATCCTCTCTTCTGGATGTCTGCCCTAAGAGAACAGATTATGGGAATTTATTTTAAATTTCAGTATTTGCACTTCGCTTTTGAGCATTTATTGATTTATTTTTCTTTGTTTATTTTTGAGTTGGAGTCTCACTCTGTCGCCCAGACTGGAGTGCAGTGGCTGGGAAGCCTCAACCTACTGGGCTCTGGTGATTCTTCTGCCTCAGCCTTACAAGTAGCTGGAACTACAGGTATGCACTACCACGCCCAGCTAATTTTTTGATTTATTGTAGAGATGAGGTCTCGCCAAGTTGCCCAGGCGGGTCTCGAACCGGCGGGCTCGGGCAATCCACTCACCTCAGCCTCCCAAAGCGCAGAAATGCAGCCTGAGCCATTGATCCCGGCTATTGAGCATTTATTAATAAATAAGTTTTACATATCTAGAAAGTGTGAGGTTAAGTTCAGAAAAATGCCATAAGAGTCATGAATTTGCCCACATGTAAAATAATCTTTTGTAATTTATGATAAAACATACTATAGGAAGTTATCCAGCATATTTTTGGCCTTTTAGCTTTAGTAACAGAGTGAGCCAATACTGTCAATAGTTTATAGTGGACTTGGAACTCACTGAAAGGGTTTAAGGAATTCCCTAATAAGATTCCTGCTACATATTAGAGCTGGCATTTCTGCACCCTGTGAAATGAACTCATTAGTTTATAGTGTATGTCACTAGAAAAATATGAATCAATTCATGGAATTTGAAATGAGAACATTAGGAGAAAAATAGTCCACAATTTTTATTTGATGATACAAACATGTACTATCCTGTATAAATTAGTTGTTGGGATAAATGGTAATATAATCTTCCCTGTCACACTTTCTTTAACATTGTCCTAAATATCTGACTTGGATTTTGCCCAAAGGTATGGTATTAATATACCCACTGTGGTTTGGGGGAAAGGGCAGCTTACAGGATGATTTGCCCTCATTAACTCTGCTCAGTCTATGCTTTGTAAAAAAGAACTTTACATTGACCATACGCTAGGCAAGGTTTTCAAATAGAATACAATATGACTGTGTTTCCATTGGTTTTTAAAATACACTACGTATTGGGCTAATTCCAAAATAACTTTTTACTAAGCATCGCAAATCAATTCCTGTTGTATTCTTTCATTCCCTCAATAAGCCCTGCTTGTGTGCTAGGTCCTGAGTGAAGAGTTAGAGATACAGAAATAAAAGCAGTCACTGCCCAGAAGGAGTTCCTTGTTGACATTGGAGAGACAAGTTAACTGCGACAACAGTAGGTGGAGCTTCGGAAGGGTCAGGGACGCTTGGAGTCCTAGCCTGGAGCCAGAAGAACTTCTAGCAAGTTGGGGAAGTTGAGAAGCCTGGAGTTCCAGGGATAGGAGAGATTACCAAAGGAAAGAAGGCTAAAAAAAGTCCTGCAAGCTTGAGAAGCCAAGTGTTGTCTTTCTCTTTATCACAAGCACCAAATGACTTGTTTTGCCCCAAGTCCTAATAAAACATGAAACAACTTAGAGAATTTTCAGTTACATTAAAAATATGATTTCTAAAAACATAGAGATTATTATTTTTTTTGAGTTGGAGTCTCACTCTGTCGCTCAGACTGGAGTGCAGTGGCCGCTCCTGTGACCCTTCCACCTCAGCCTTCCAAGTAGCTGGAACTATAGACACATGCCATCACACACGGCTAATTTTTTTGATTTATTGTAGAAATGAGGTCTCGCTGAGTTGCCCGGGTGGGTCTCGAACCCGTGGACTTGGGCAATCCACTCACCTCGGCTTCCCAAAGCGCTGGGATTACAGGCTGAGCTACCAAGCTGAGACTACTGCCAAGATAAGCTGGGGAGAGAGAAAAGAACTGAAGAGATGCAAAGAAGCAGAAGCAAGAGGAGTGTGTGTGTGTGGAACTTGCACTGTGAGAAAGGACAGGTCTTATGGAGATTTACAAGCACAGACCATTGAGAAAAGTCAGCCCGTGTCCCTTTCCAAGGACTTTCCTTCCCTCCCTCCCTCCAAGTCTTTTTCTCTGTTACTTCCAAAGAGACCTCCAAGAACCGAAATGAACCTTACTCTGATCCTCTTCATCTCCTTCCGCCTTCCCTCCTGCCCTGCCCTCACTCCCCTCCCAGGCACCAGGAGAGGGCCTCTGACTCCCTCCATGTGGGGAAAGAGGGGTGGGAAGGAGGCGCTGAGAATCAGCTGCTGGGAGAGGCTCGCCTCCTCTGAGATGTGCTTCCATCATCTCTAGTCAGAAAGAGGAAGGAAAAGGAAGAAAGGACAGGGAGGAAAAAGGCAACGCTTTGATTCTCCATATAAAGCTAAAATTCACTTCTGCCTTGGGAAGATGGAAAATAGTTTTTGTTCCTTTCTGGGAGCAAGTACTTTTCAAGCATGGGTGTGTGACTTGGGGCTTTCTCTGAGAGAAGGTAACTACGTCGTAACTAGAAATATTAAAAAGAAATGTCAGTTCTTATTCTTATTTTTTCAGTTCTTATTATTTTTAGTTTTTAAGATAACAACAAAAAAAAGAGCTTGAGGAAATTGAAGACTTAGAGAAGATTCGTGTAGCACCAACATTTCACTTCTGCCTGACCTGATTGCCTGGTGAATTAGAAAGTCAGCTTTGAATGAACCACGTGACATTCTTCCAATCACTTAAATCAGTCCAAGTGGTAACAATGAAGACAAAGCATTGCCATTTACTAATTACAATCCCAGTTATTTTTAAGAAATCCAGCAGGAGGAGCTCTAACATGCCTTAGTGCTCAAATTTTAAGAACAGAATTTTTAAAACAGAGAAAAACAGAGAGGCGTTGTGCCTTGCAAGCTGCCATGTCAGTGGACAAATATGTGAGTAAGTCCAATTAAATGCTCCGTGGGCAGCCAAGCGATGATACCCGTGGAGACAGAGCGGTCCACATCGGTTCCATCCGGAGGTTCCTCGTCCCAAGGCAGCTAAGCCCACTGGGTCTGCAGTATCAGCTCCTTCAAAAGAGGGAGCAAAAGACGGATTTCTGGGCAAGGCTAGAAGCATTTCTTTTTCTCTGAAAGTGTCCTATTGTTTCTAAGTAAGTCTGTGACACTGGCTTAAGAACTACATTTTAAAGCAGAATTTTCATTGTTGGTTGAAGGTGCTATGCAGCTCCTGAAGGTTCAATGTCTCTCACTGGTGGCTTGTCGGTGCCTTTTTCTTTTAATGAGAGAAATGCTGTGTTTGTAAAAATTGGTGCTAAAAGGACAACGAGTCATATGCTCCCTGGGCTATGTAAAGTGTCTGCAGAAAGAATCAGAACTTTCTAATACACATACACATCAACTGGAACGCAAAGCACTGTCTCAGGAGAGCAGTGCAGAGTACATGAATTTAACAGTTCTTGGTTTCTAGGGTAAGCCTGTCCACTTTGGGCAGTGCTGAGGGGTGGAATGGATGCGTGGGCCGAGAAGATGAGTGGAATTACCTAACTTGAAGGAAATATTCAGCCAGTCTCTTTTAATCTCTTGCCAGTGAGGAGTCACATTTTTTGTTTTACACCTTAATGGTATGCCCACATTTTAAATTTTTATACAAGCTCCTACAGAAATTTTAACTAGACCAATTCAGACCAAAAGTCACTAAACAAAGCGAGTCTAGACAGAAAATCTATGAAAACCATATGTCTTTTAGGCACCTGTCTCACAAAAACTGCCATCATCCTGGAGAAATCACAAAATGTGCTTTCAGGAAAACCCTGCTGTAATGACCACGGAGGCTGTGCTTAAGAGGCATCTGGACGCAGAGAAAGCAAATCCAAAATGTTTATAAACGAAAGGCTCCCATTTCCATCCAGTGCCTGTAAACATCACTGAATGGATGGCCAAGGCAGATAACCTTTATCTTTCCATGATTCTCCGAGGAATCAAAAACGTCTTGTTCCCCCCACTCCCATCTAGCACTAGACCAGGGATCTCAAAGCGTCTCAGTTCTCACCCACAGAGAACTGTTTTGAATAATGGATGTGGATGAGGCCAGTATGCCAGAACATTTTCTTCTGATTATTACCTCATCCTGCTGGCCTGCCAAACACAGCTTGAAGGCAGGTGTCTGACATAAAGAACGACAGGAAGACTGTTCTACATCATGGGGGTAGGGCCCAGCTGAGAGACAGGGGAATCAGAAGGAATGGGGTGCAGACAGGGGGCAAACTAGAATGCAGTCAGAGGAATACTCTAGATCTTGCTTTTCCAGTCAACATTGCCTTTTGAACTGAAGATGATAGCCAGTGCTGCCTGCATTATTCTAGCTACATGTTTTTATATCTTAAAATGTACCTTAATAAGTGGTAAGAAATCCATAAGAAAAGATGGAAAGGTACATGTTAATGATAGAAATAACAACATTTTGACTGAAAACTCTGAATGGTCTGTGGAGACTATGACAGTGTTTACAAATTGCATATTCCTTGTGACCTTCTAGAAGAGTTGTCCTCAACCTTCTGGCATCAGAGGCTGGCTCATGGAAGACAAGTCTTCCACGGACAGGTCAGGGAGTATGGGGATCACCAGGCATTAGATTCTCATAAGGAGCGTGCAGCCTCAATCTCTTGCAAGCACAGTTCACAATAGGGTGTGCGCTGCTATGAGAATCTAATGCCACCACTGATCTGACAGAAGCCCTGCCTGCCACTCACCTCCTGCTGTGCTAACAGGCCATGGACTTTCCTAACAGGCCATGGACCGGTACTGGTCAGTAGCCTGGGGGTTGGGGACCCTTGTTCTAGAATATTTTACTGAAATATCCTTCTCTGCAGGGAAGGAGACTTTGGGACAATGATAAAATAGCAATGGTTATTGGTATGAGTGACCTCATGTGTTGTATCACCTAGAAGGCTATGGATTAACAATATAGATTAAATAGCCCGTATGAAGAAAAGGTCTTGAACTGGAGGAGACAGGTACAGGGGGGAAGAAAAGGAAATCTATAAGGTATAATCAATCACATGCCAAACTTTCAAGCAAAAGCAAGAAACACTATTTCAATGTATTTATTCAAAGATAGTGTGCTTTGAAATGAATTTTCAATATACTTTTTAGTTTTCATGTACTAAGTATTAAAATAGTAATGGAGTATTTTATAGAGTATTTGAAGTATTAAAACAAACCAGGCTGGGCTCGGTGGCTCAGCCTGTAATCCTGAGCTTTGGGAGGCTGAGGTGAGTGGATTGCCTGAGCCCGCGGGTTCGAGATCCACCTGGGCAACTTGGTGAGACCTCATCTCTACAATAAATCAAAAAAATTAGCCAGGCATGGTAGCACACACCTGTAGTTCCAGCTACTTGGAAGGCTGAGGTGGAAGGATTGCTGGAGCCCAGCAGGTCGAGGCTGCGGTGGCCGGGAGCGGCCACTGCACTCCAGTCTGGGCGACTGAGTGAGACTCCAACTCAAAAAATAAATAAATAAAAAATAATAATAATAAAACAAACCAAACAACTATACCAACACCCCTCATTACAGATTCCTAAACTGAACTACACAATGTTTAAGTAAGTTAATCACAGTCTACTGGAAGTCACAGGGGTTTTTCTGGTCTCTTCATTTTAGTTCTGAGTGCTGCTATTGGTAGAGCTAAAACTATAAGCCTGCTTCCATGCAAATAATATGCAGTGCACAAATTTTATTCTGACTTTAGACCTAGGTATGTGGAGGGAAATTACTGTGTTGGTTTCTCTAGTTAACATATTTACTAATGTTTTCTTAGTTTTCCCACCCCAAAAGGCAATAATTAAGGTAGAATTTGCCTCACATGAAACTTTATTATTTTTAGTTATTAAAATATTTTCCAGCACTACCGCAAAAAGAAATTCTTATTCTTTTAAAAAATAAGTAGATATTTTCCTCAGTTTTTATAGCTTTCCCTCAGTGGAAGGTATTCTCATGAGAGCAGAGGGGCTTTCTGGTATAGGCCCTGAGCAAGGGGACTTGAGGGTAGATTTGCTTGAAAAATTTCATTCACTCTTAAATTAGCTTTGAGAAAAATCCTAACATAAATAAACTTTTAAAAACACAAAGGTACAGAATGCATCTTATAAAAATGCCTGTTCCCAAATGGAATAATTTCACTGTAAACTCTCTGGACAAGGAGTAAATACCTTCAAAAGTCTTTCTCAAGCTCTCATAAGAAGTCTCATTCTAGATGAGATATCTACTATCTTTCGAGATAAGTGATAACCACAAATGAACGTCACCTATTTAAGAATATAGATAAAAAATGAATTTATATAATGCAGTTTTCTGAAAATCTGGAACCAGATACAGGTACTACTTAGGTGGTAGAGGCAAATGGCATATTTGATTGCAAAATAAGACCATTTTTCAAATCATATTCAAAGCCAACTGCTGTCTCCTCACACTCTCTGACCTCCCTTCATTTTCAGAATTACTGTAGAAGCCTAAGGCCCCTCCTGTGGTGGTGCATCTGGCTTGTGGCCCATTCTCTTACGTGGTGCATGGGCCCTTCTACGAAAAAGGCAGGGAAGGAATGAAGCTTCTAAATCACATACTAACTTGCATATTAATTGGGTTCCTAGAAGAGCATATACACCTTGTCCTATTTTCTAATGTTTAAGTTAATTCCAGTGGGGGAAAAAGTTGAGTTTATGAAGATCTGGATTCTACATGTCTCTAGGCAGCTGGTTAGGAAGGCCCTGACTTGCCGTTGACTGGGAGTGATTAAGTTCTGCTACTGGCCATTTGATTAAACATTTGTTCTGATCCTTGGATGGAATATGTTCTCTGATTCATGGGAGCTAATAATTTTGATGGAAAAACAGGAGTGGACATTTCCCAGTGCTTCTGGGAGTAGGTAAAAAATAACTCAAGAAAGTAGAGCACTTGCTGTTTGCGATTTTGCCTGCCATGTGGCTCTGATGCCTGAGTCTCAGTCAGAAGGAAGAGCCATACCACACCATGAGAGGCTGCCTAGGTACCTGGTGGCTGCAGACTTGCCCTTGTAGGACTCTGCTTTTGGTCAGAGTTGCTATGCGAACTGAGCTTCATCTAAATCTTTAAATAACGTGGCATCAATGCACACGTGGGTTCTCTTAGATCCTCTGCCTTTCCAGCACCACCCTCCCATCCCCCACATTTAAAACACTGGTCAGACCCAGAGTGCAATCTTCTTCTGGCAACAGCATCTGGTGAGCCAGATGGATTTCATTTGGCAACTAAAGGGTGTAAATATGTGTTTAGATTCAGAGGTTTCCCCAGACAGTGCTTACAATGAGTTGGCACTAGTCTGCTAGAGGATTTCAGTGTCAGGAATCTTAAAACTCTACATTTAAGCAGCAATAAAGTTATGACAAGCAGGCAAAAGCCATGAAACCCTCAGCTAAATCCTGTGCATTTTTCCTGTCGTTGGAGGCAGGCATTTCAGGCATGCTTCTGAGTGAAATACGCAGCATCTACGTTTTCCTTTTTAATTTCCTGGCTGTTATTGGCTAAAACAACTCTAGAGTCATTTAAGTTTCACTTCTAATCATTCATGGTGTCTGATAAGGCAGAAAGAAGGAAAAAGTGCTCAGCAGCCCATTCTTATTGTAGTTTGTATGAAATTTAGAGGTGAAAGAGACACAAGCGATGTTGTGCTGTGAATCACGGAAGTCACTGAAAACACACCACGTAGCCAGGACAGCCTGAACATGGAAGATTTCCCTGTAAAACTGTTCTTTCTTAGAGCGAGGGAAACAAAAGGGTGCAACGATGAAACAGAAGCACTAGCCTGCGTGTGTCTGCAAGTCTGTGTCTGCTGACACTGGGTAGAACCATTTTTCCCTTTCTTTGAGCTGACATCAACTTGTATATAGGAACATTGAGCAGATTCCAGCTAGTGACAATTTGCTGCTGACTGGCCACAGGAAGAATAATCATCCTGTGCGTGTGGCTTCTCTGGCCAGTGGCTTCTCTGCCAGCCTCCTGTCTTGGCTTTCTTCCTCCATCAATCAGGTGAGGCCTGGGCAGGCTAGGGACCCTGAAACTCAGGAAGGCTTTCCCTGTAGTGGCTGAAGCTTCACAACTAAGAGCCCCCAAAAGAACACTGACAGAGCTATTTTCTATTATTTGTCATGGGACGTGGTGGCAGTTGTGTCTGGTTAACTTAACACCAGTCTCTATCGGGTGAACAGTGGCATATTGTTATATTCACTGCCGCTGTCTGCACTTGTGTTACTCGTGCTTTGCCCGGCATAGGCTTTTCTTATTTTCCTTTTCCTTTTCCTTTTCTCCTCCTGCAACACAAGCTATTTGGAAAAGTAAGATAAGGGCCACACTGAGAACAGAAAGGCGATCTGAAGGCTGCCTGGCCTCATGTATGAAGCTCTTGGGGTCTGGCCCCCACAAAACCCATGTTCTGTCACTGTACCTCGCCTAAACAGACTTGTCACCGGAGCCATGGCAGGATGGAGATGTTTGTGTAAATTGGACTCAAGTTTGCTAGACCGAAGAAGGAAACCACCAAACTAATTTTACTTTCACTTAAACCAGATTGAAACCAAGACTTGAAGAATGAAAAACTTTTACGTTAACTAACCATTGATTCACCCCAGAGAGATATTATGTTACAACCAGAGTCACTGTGGAATTGGAATGAGGCTTTTGATGGGATATTTAATTGAGAGGCTCAAATCAAATTGGACAGTTTCTTTAGTGAACAGCATGTGGCCAAAATTCTATTTTTATTAAAGTATATTAAGTATCGTGACAACTCATGTTAAACCTGCAACAAATTATTAACTATATTTGGGGGTTTCAGGAACAGATTTTGTAACATAGTTACCTTATGAGATTCCTTAAATATTAAGAACTGAAAAGAATACCTCAAAGTTGTTTTTATTCTTAGCAATTATACCTTTAAAAAACTTTGCTTGCATTTAAATCCAGTTGCTAAAACAAAACAAAAAAACTGCTGTTTGAAAAAATCAGAATACCTAACTAGAAATTTATTTCTTTGTTTTTTAGAGGGGAAGGATGGTGAGAAAAACAGAAAGCTCATGGCTGACATGAGAAGTCACAAGATTAGTTCATCATGTGTCCAAATGACACCCAGCTGCTAAAAGAAGGCATCCTCTTAGGGGGCTGTTGAAGAGAGAGTGAATCAGGAGGCTTCCAGCACAGGACTGCAGGGAATCAGACACAGGCTATCACGCAAGTGGCTTATTGTCCGTGAACCCCCAGCCCACAACTTCAGGGCTCAGCAGCTTCGTCCTTCGTAGCACCAAACCTTGACGTAGAGAGGCAAAGACATACTCATAAGAATTGCGAGTTTGTCCTCACTCAAAACTTAGGGGCTGGCTAGCAAACCGGAACAAGACAGGATTCTGTACTAACTGTCAATTATATTGATATTTAAAATCAGTAAAAGGAATGTAGTGCTGCAGGCCATCAAGGTCAGACCTTTAAAACAAAATTAAACCAGATTATAAGGAGAACTAAATGGCTTTTTATCTTTGTCAGGGAAAGAATGTGAGTACACTGATTGCCTCTTTATGTAGAAGGATCTAGAAATATTTGGGCATGATTGACTTAGTAATAAACTACTGAAAATGTGGGACTGCAGTGAGACTCAAATGTGTTCCACGAAGTCATGGAAGCCCCACACATTGTGGAATGGGCCTAAATGAGAAACCCTGCCGCCCCTGGGTGTCCACGAGTGCGGGGCACCAGCTTCACCAAGTTCACCAGAGACACTGCCAAGGAGCATTTCTGGGTTTCCATGTTGTGTTTCTGTCATGTAGATGAGCTGGAGTAAAAGCCAAATCTTGTGGAATAACTCCATTTTGCCATTTTAAAAAGACACCATCAGACTTGATGAACAAGGATGATCAAAAGAAAGTATTTCTGCCTTTTATTTTTATTTTTCTTTTACATGGAATATTGAGCAATGAAGTAAATAAAGTTCATTCATCCTTGGCTAGAGACCCTTCCTCCCCCGCCCCATCCATTTTTGCCTGTTGCAAAATGACCTAGTCCGAAGAAAGGGAAGAAGACAAATGAGTGAACCAATGTCAGAGTTAGCCATTGCCAGGAAAAACACACTCTGATTCAGTTAACTTGTTCTGTGAATGTCAAAGGCTGTGATTCCCAATTAACTAATTTTAAGAAGCTGAAACTGAAAATAGCCATATCAGCTCTAAAGTCAATGTCTGGTGAGGATTAGGATCTTCCATTAAGAGAACAGGGACCCCAAAGGGGTGGTGATATCTGTTTAAGATCATCTTGCTAAATAAATACACACAGGTTGGGTTTTCAAACAGAGTTTAGTCCCTGCAGAGACGCTGAGTGGAGGTGAGAGGGGAGGGGACAAGCCAGATACCCTGGCCATAGAAAATGTTCCATAGATCCAGATTTGTGTACACTCTGCTTCCTAATGGCAGAAGCATCCATGCTTCTCTCTGGGATGGAGATGCTCCTCTAGCTGGAGTGGAATTAATCACAACAGGCATGCCGTTTGCAGCTTCCAGCTCCCTCACTGAAAGGCTCCATGCACATAAGCCAGAGCACACACAGCTGAGGGAGGCCAGGCCAGAAATGGCTCCCACTGCCCCTCCTTCCTCTCTCTTTATATTGCAATGGTGCAATAATCATATTTTTTAAAGCAGAACACTCATGGTTTCAGTACAATAGCAAGTGCTTTGATGACCTCTGAACAGGGTTAACATAAAAGTATATGTGCTCTTAAAAGTCAAGATCATAACCTGCTAATGAAGCCGTGAATGATCCAGAAGGAAACTGTACACAGGCATGTGCTGAATGCCAGCATCTCTTGCCTCTAAAGAGTTCAGCTAGTGCCGTTGTAATAATAAAACCCAACAGGGGGCCGGCGGGACACCTTCGTGCTGTCTTGTCACGTTATAAGTTTCTGGTTTCAGATAAAAGAGGAGAAAGGGCCCTTAAGAAAGCAAAGAACTTGGGGGAAAAAAAATCAAACTTCCTTCTCAGAAAGTGAAGGGTTGTTTTCCCAGAGATGATGAATAATGGCATTTCAGCTTTTTAAGTTTTTAATAGAGAAAATGGAGGCAAGTCATGGAGGGAAAAGAGAATATATAAATAAATAGTACAAGGTGAGGTTTCAACAAGCGCTTCCCTCTTTTTTTTTTTCTTCTTTCTTTTTTTTTTTTTGAAATCTTAAACCCCATTTCTGGCTTGTATTTGGTAGGATTCTTGGCTCTGGCTTTTATTAAAAACAGACTTTATGTGGTCAGAATTCTCCATCTACAGCTACACTGTAATAGGCCTGGGGACCCTGACAATCTTTCTTTCTCTCTCAGGTGATCCGCCCCCTCCCCCGCCCCAGGATTTCCCTCACAATGCGCTGAACCGGCACAGAAACTTGAAGGCTCAGCACAAAACTGCCAGCTTTCCTCTTATATGCCATACTCTCATTTCTGTTTTAAATTTGGGCCTCTTTGCAAGGCCAGATCAAGTTAAGTCTGGTTCTAACTTGAGAATATTCTAGAAACTTCAAATAACACAACCCTTATCCTCCAGGCTTCCCCCCAGCCTCTGCACCATCTCATTAGCCAGCTCGGCTTGCTGATTCCCACCGTGCCTGGTGGAAGGGTGCTGGCAAGCCAGTTTATCTACAACCGGGAGGCAAAGCAGCCAAGCAGCAGGCAGGACATGCAGGCTCATCTCAAGGACGGGCACCAGAGGGCTACTCCAGTCCTTGCAGCCAGACAGACAAATACGGCTCCTGTCCACTCCCAACTCCTCCTTCCAATGACCACCACACCTTCCTGGCACAATGGCAGACACTCGCCCAGTCCATTTGAAGTTGTCTAAAGCAATGAATTTGATCTTGCTTATGGCAAGGCTCAGTGTTGAAATTTGCATTGTTTACGTGGAAGGGAATTCTTTTGAATGGTGCAGTGTGGTGGTTCTCAAGTAGGGAGGAATGTTACCCTCCTAAGGGATGCTAGCAATGGCTAGAGATATTTTCAGTGGTAACAATTGACATCTAGTGGGCAGAGACCAGAGGTGCTGCTAAAAGTCCTACAAAGCACAGTACAACCTGCCCCCAACAAAAATGCCAGTGGCGATGAGGTTGAGAACCCCTGGGGTCGTGGCTGGGAGATGGCTCTGGAGTTAGATTGCTTGGGATTAAAGCCCAGTTCCACAAGAGATTAGTTGAGTAGTCTTGGGTAAGTTGCTTAACCTCGGTGCCTCATCTGCAAAATGTGGCTACAACCCGACTTCCTGTCACATTGTGAGCCCTTAGAACAATGCCTAGCATGACTGAGAGCACAATTCACATTAGCGAACGCTAGTACTATTATCACTAGACATCTAGCTCAGTTCCAAATATATTGTAAGCCAAGCTTGTTGGATTTAAAGGAAAAAATAGGATTGAGGGTACATATATCCTCTTTGATTAGGACCAAAATGATGATGACAGTGGTAACAACCAGTCTTCACAGTTTCTCAAACTCTTTCAGGATCATCTGTTATGATCTGGGCAGCAGCCCCGTTGTTGAATTTTCCCTGTTTCACAGATAAGGAACTCCTATCTCAAAGTTAAACAAGCTGCCCAAATTGTGCGGCAGTCCAGGGTTTCTGGTTGCAAATCTCCTGCTTACTCCTGCTACGCCAACCCTTCTTTCCTTCATTATTCTCAACAGCCCTAAGATCCAAACACCCTGTCAGTGCCACAGTCAGTGGCTGGGTGACTCAGCCTTCATGGGTGGGTAAGAGTCACTTCTGTTTTTATAGTACATATGCAGTCAGATTTTCCTTCATGGAGCATATGAATATTTTAATTGTCTGAGTTGAAGCTTTTAAAAATTAACTTTATGTATGGGCTAATTTTCTTCCTTTTTACATTTCTGATTTTGAGTGAGAAAATTCTCAGTATTTTATACCTTTAAAAGTCTCTGATTATACTCATTGTATATATTTTGACCGTAAAGACTGAAGGTGAGAATCTAGCTCCAGCTACAGATGCTTCCAGTTCCATTATTTATTAGCCACCTTGTTCTGCAATTAGGCCTGAAAATCTGCTTAGAATTGTCAAAATGTTTTATTCAAATGTACAGTGTTCTGTCATATACGTGTGGTTAAGTCTGTGCACAGCAATCATTATGTCTATGTTAAAATTTCTCTGTGTGGTTTTTGAAAAAGTAATTGCAGATTAATCAGCTGGATTTTATTTAGTCTACCTCAAAGTTAGTAATACCAGGTAGAAGGATCAAAGTTTAGAAGGTAGGCAGAAGGATAAAACTCCTTAAGTCAGTGGTTTCTTCGGTAAAAGAAAAGGCAAAGCCTTAGTGCATGAAACTCTCACGACCTGGGACCCAGGGAGCGCATGGCTTGCCACAGCCACCACAGTGCTTTTGTTTCCAAGCCCTCGGTCAAGTTCTGGCAACAGCTGCCAGAATGTCATTCACCGGGACCCGGTGTACTTTGGTCCTAGTTTGTGCCAGCTGATAAGTGAGAAACCTGAACGATCACATATGGTTTTGAAATGGTGTCATGGGCTCGGCAACTTTCCTCTGGTCCCCCTCTGGTGTGAAAATTGCAAACACGTACGGTAAGATCTTTGCAATTTTCCCTTTCGCGTAAATTCTTCCGTCACGCTCCGAGAAGAGAACCGCCTCCCCGCGCGCCTTACCTTGGGACGCTGGGCGGGGCCCGGGTGGGCCGCGATGGAACCTGCGGAGGGGCCCCGAAGGAGTCGCTGCTGCTGGGAAAAGGAGGCAGCGGGCCTGGGCGGAAGGGGACTGGGGGCGCCCCGGCGTGGGGGCCCGGGGAAGGGATGGCGGGGGCCGGTCCCCGGCCGGACGTGGGCCTCGCGAGGGCAGCGCTCAGCGTCGGCCTCCTTTGCGCGGTGGGGCTTGGCGGCGGCGACCTGGGGGAGGAGACAGGTTGCGGTTGGCCCGCTCCTACTCTGGCCAAGTTAATCTTCAAAAAAGACTTGTATATTCCTGACTGCTTTTTGGAAATTATTTTCTGACTGAGGACCCAGATACACGGCAAAGCCAAAGGTATAAAAGGGTCAATGGAGAAAAGTCGTTTCTTCTTTCCCACCCGTTTCTCTGTGGAGATGGCCAGTGGTAGTTTCTTGTGTCGCCTTTTTAAACTATATTCTACATCTATAAACATGTACATTTTCTCTCTCTCTAAATCACTTTTTGTACATCATAGGCCACAACATTCTACAATTTTTTTGAGCTTCACATTAGCCGGGCTCAGTGGCTCAGCCTGTAATCCCGTGCCTTGGGAGGCTGAGGTAAGTGGAATGCCTGAGCCCGCGAATTTGAGACCCGCCTGGGCAACTTGGTGAGACCTCATCTCTACAAAAAATCAAAAAAAAAATTAGCTGGGCGTGGTAGCGCGCGCCTGTAGTTCCAGCTACTTGGAAGGCTGAGGCGGAAGGATGGCCGGAGCCCAGCAGGTCGAGGCTGCGGTGGCCGGGAGCGGCCACTGCACTCCAGTCTGGGTGACAGAGTGAGACTCCAACTCAAA
>CAUYQG010153138.1:0-31247 GCA_963574415.1 Tarsius wallacei
TAGTTCCAGCTACTTGGAAGGCTGAGGCGGAAGGATCGCCGGAGCCCAGCAGGTCGAGGCTGCAGTGGCCGGGAGCGGCCACTGCACTCCAGTCTAGGCGACAGAGTGAGACTCCAACTCAAAAAAAAAAAAAAAAAAAAAAAAAAATCCTCCTGGAGCTTACATTCTGGTTGGGGAAAGAACATAAGTAGAAGTGACAGCAAGTCAAGTAAAGTATTTTTTTCCCAAGATACAGGCATGCTTTTAGAGGCAGAAGAGATGGAAGTAAAGGAAAGAAAAGCAGAAGGTGCTAGAGATACAAGCCCCCAGTAACTGAGTGAATGAACAAGATTATGGAAAAACTTCATTTGGACAGAGTTGAGAATACAGGTTAGGGTAGAAAAGATGAAGATACATACCCAACGATCTTGATTTGCATAAAAAATGGGGAGAGGTTACTGGGAAGTCAGGCCTTTAGTAGGAAATATGCATTTTGGATTAGTCAATTAAAGGGACTCTTTTTTTTTTTGAGTTGGAGTCCCCGCTCAATCGCCCAGACTGGAGTGCAGTGGCCGCTCCTGGCCACCACAGCCTCAACCTGCTGGGCTCCGGCGATCCTTCCGCCTCAGCCTTCTGAGCAGCCGGAATTACAGGCATGCGCTACCACGCCTGGCTAATTTTTTTGATTTATTGTAGAGATGAGGTCTCGCCTGCCCAGGTGGGTCTCGAACCCGCGGGCTCAGGCAATCCACTCACCTCAGCCTCCCAAGGCGCGGGATTACAGGCTGAGCCACCGAGCCCGGCTTAAAGGGACTCTTAACAGGGAAAAAAATAATAGGGTAGTCCCCCAACAGCAAGGATGCAGTTAAGTTCACTGTAAGCATTTATAGCTGGGTTACTAAGCACTCTGATTAATTTATTCAGCAATTACCTGGGACCCCAAAAAAAGAAAGACAGTAAGGATCATCCATTGAACTTCATGTGACCTGTCCCAGCATTTCAAACTTAAATGCCCCTAAAATTATTGGTAGTGTGCCAGAGGGTAGACACAATCATGAGAAAAACATCTTTCTTTGATCATCGTTTTATTTGAAGGTAATCAGATTAGATTTCTATTGCTGCTACAATAAAATATCACAAATTTAGTGGCTTAAAACAATTCACAAGTATTATTTCAGTTCTGAAGGTCAGAAGTCCAGACTGGGTTTAAGTGAGTCCTTTGCTTAAGGTCTCACAGGCCAAAACTGAAAAGGTCTGTGTTCCTTACTTGACATTGCTTCCAAGCTTATTCAGGTTTTTGGCCAAATTAAGTTCCTTTGCGCTTATATGCTTGAGGTCCCTTGCAGGGCTGAGGTTCCTGCTGTCAGCTAAGGGTCCATCTTTGCTTCTAGAGGCTGTCTGCATTCCTTCTCATGCTTTCCAGTGGCCCTCTCCTTTAATGGAGGGTTGAGTCCCTCTCACAACTCAAAGTTCTCTCTTTCACACATCTGACTTCTGCCTCCAGCTGGAGAAAGTCCTGTTTTTAAGGGCTCGTGTGATTAGAATGGGCCCACTGAGATAAACTTCCTATTTTAAAATTTGTAAACTTATTACATATACCAAATCCCTTTTATCATGTAACGTAACATATTCATAAATTCTAGGGATTAGGGCAGTAATACTGGGAGGAGGAGGGGAAAGAAGCCCATTCTGCCTACCACAGCAACTAAACAATTTTTTATATGAAAACAAATATGGCTATAGCTAAGAAAAAAAATCACCTTAAAAAAAATAAAGGGAGACTTCAAACAATTTCAGGCTCACAAAGGGCACTCTAGGTTATTTCCCTAATTTCCTTCAGGGTGGGCATTAATGTACCGCCATGTGAATGTCTAATAGACACTGAAATCAGAACATGTCCAAAAACAAGCTCCTGATAGCTCTCCCCAACCTGTTGTCCTTTCCTGTAGTCTTCTGCATCTCAGTTAATGGCAACTCCATCCTTCAAATTCCTCAGGCCCAAAATCTTGGTGCCATCCTCTCATCTCTTGGTGCCTTTTGCAAGTCCTGTCAGCTCAACCTTTAAGACCCATCCAGAATCCAACCCTTTCTCATCACTCTGGTTGGAATGACTATCACACAGCATCTGGATTTTTAAAATAGCTTTTTACCTGGTCTCCCTGCTTTGCCCTTGCTCCCCTACAGTCTGTGTTTTGAATACAGCAGCCAGGCTGATCCTATTAAAACACATATATATCATAATATTCCTCAGCTCAAAATCTACCAAGTGCTTCCCATCTCTGTAACCTGGAAGGCCCTACAAAATCTGGCCTGCAGTTACCTCTGATTTCACTCGCCACATGCCAACCACAAAGAATTCTTTATTGTTCCATAAACAGGCCACATATATTCCCACCTCAGGACCTTTGCAGCTGATATTCTCACTGGAATGCTCTTCCCCCAGTAGCTCTGTGGCTATCATTTCCTTTAATCAGACCTTTACTCAACAGTTAACATCTCAGTAAGGCCTTCTCTGGCCACCATAACTAAAATTACCCCTCTTCCACTGTTTACCACTAGCTAAAAATTTGTTAATCTTTAAAGCGTATTTTGCCCCAATATTTTATTATGAAAAATTTTAAATACATACAAAAATTGAAAGAATTATATAGCAAATAGCTCTATACTCACCACATATATTCTTCAATCAACATTTTCTGTTTGCTTTATTACAATCTATTCATCCATTTGATTTTATTTGATGTCTTTTCAAAATAAGCTGTACACTAGCAATAAAACTTTCCCCTAAATACTTCAGCATGTATGTCATTAACTAGAGTTACTTGTTTATAGTACTTTTAAGGTACATCTTACACATAACGAAACATACAAGTCACAATACTTGTGACAAAGGAATACACCTGTGTAATACAAACCCCTACCAAGATATATAGAACATTATCACCACCCTACAAAGTTAACTTCATTCTCTTCTCAACTGCCACACCCCACCCCAAGGCACATTAGCTCTGACTTTTTTCACCATAGATTAGTTTTGCCTGTTTTACAACGTACTATAAATAGAAACACTCTCTTGTGTAAGGCTACTTACAGCTATCAGGCTAGCTTAGCCTCTTACAAGAAAAACTGGCCAAACATCTGTAATTCCCACATCTGTTTTTCTTGTTTAATGTTGTGGACATAACTTTCTACTTGCTCCTATATATTAATATTTTAGTTGTAAGGGTTTAGGAGTGTAGGAAGGCCAGTGCCACGGAACTAAAGCAAAGAATTGCAAAGACTAAGTTAAAGAATTTATTACACTTCCCAGCAAGAGGGTCTGGGAAGGGACCAGCGTTGAATAGTGTGGTGTAAGGTTTGAGGAGAGTCTGTACTTAAGGTTTCTATAGGAGAGCAGTACTAGTGAGAAAAATCTCCAGCAACTGCATTTTGATAACACAGGTCTGGTGCCCTGAGGTCAGAGGATGACACATTTTATGACTCCAAGTGATGGCCTAGTAGTTTGTCAGGAAGGCTGATCCCATTTGATTAGGTTATCCTGGTTCTTTATGGCTGAAAGACAAACTGGGAGTAAAAAAGATAAACAGTGCAAAGCAGGCTTGGGAAGGGGGTTGTAAATTATCAGTAGCTATCTCTGGGAAAATGGTTCTGCCCTTGGCTAATGACTAGAGGGTAAATTAAAGTGAACTACTAGGAAAAAAAACGTGAGAAGCTAAGCAATGTTAAAATGGCTGCTTTTTGGTTACACAGATTGACTCCATCTTGGTCTTCTGTGTCTTTCATTAGTAGTGACGACTTTTAAAAGGTTTTTTGTTGTTGTTGTTTTTGAGACAGGGTCTCATTGTTACCCAGGCTGGAGTGTTAAATCACAATCCTGGCTTGACTGCCTGGATTTAAGTAATCTTCCCATCTCAGCCTCCTGAGTAGCTAAGACTATAGCCACCATGCCTGGTGTTTTGTTTTGGTTTTTGGGGGGCAGGTGGAGGTAGAGAGGGGGTCTTGCGACCTTGACCAGGCTGGTCTCAATAACTCCTAGCTTCAAGCAATCCTTCTGCCTTAGGCTCCCAAAGTGCTGGTAATACAGATGTGAGCCACCAGGACCAGCCAAAAAGTATTCTAAAAAAGAAATTACACAAATAAAAACAGGATACTTTCTAGCCTGCCTTCTTCTAAACTAGGGGTTAGCCAAAAACTGCCTGTGGGCCAAATCCCAAAGCCTGTTTTTGTAAACTACTCTTATTGGAACATAGCCATACCTATTCATTTAGTTATTGTCTATGACTCATTTCAAGTTATAATGGCAGAGTTGAAGGCTTAGGAGACAGCAGAATAACCTGCAAAGCCTAAAATATTTACTATCTGACCCTTTACAGAAAAAGTTTGTTGACCTCTGTTCTAATAATACATGTCATGTTGGAACAGATGTCCTGAGAAGCCAGGATTTGGCATCATTCTCTTCCTTAAGAAAGTCTCAAAGACTATTCAACCAACCCAGAATTGGGACTCAGAATCAGCAGTAAAGATCACATTGAGTACTGAAGTGACTAAATATTTGGCAGGGAAAAAGGGTAAGTAGTGGTAGAATAAACATTTGTTTTTTGCTTCTCCATTCCCCACTTCTGCTCCCAATGTTTCCCTCAAGGCAAACAAATCCTACTAAGAGACTCTGTCATACTGGATAATCAGGTAAAAGGATATGAGGTCTGGGATAGGTGCAGTAACCATGCCACCAAGAGGGAAAGTTTAGAGTTGGGGGTTTGGACGAGATTGGGCGCATTCAGGGTAGTATGGCCACAGACTGGAATTGGAAGTTTGAGAATGAGAGAGGAATACTAGTGACACTTGTCCAACTTTTCTCCAAGAATTCTGAAGTAAGTGATCGAAGAGGCCAGAACAGGAAAAAAGATGGAGGCAGAGAGAGTCAATAAAAAGACACAGGTTGTTGGAAAATTATGACACTAAGGGACCACTAGGGAGTGAAAAGACTTGCTTTGATATCTTGGCTACCAAGAAAAAAGCTGCATCATAAATCTGAATTCACATATTTGATTGTTGATCATGTTTCTGATAGCCACAAATCTATCCCTTCCCTTCACACCTCCAGTTTCCTTAAAAGTTGAAGATGAAGGGCATGTGCTCATTTTTCATTACGTCTTCAACGAATAAGCAGCATGTTTTGACCTCTCTCCACTGATTATTTAGCAGTATTGTAAGTCTCAAAAATTCATCTTGGTGTACAACTTGACAACAGAGCTCAGGGATACTGTCTCTTGGTCCAAGATACAGACAGCTAAGATGCACAAAATACATATTCCCACAAGTACCTATATACACTTTGATCAAAATGAAGTTTTTAAAAGTTTTTTTTAACTTATAAGCAAATAATGTGGTAAAAAGTTCAAAAACACAAAGGTGCATATATTTTAAAGTAAAAGATATCCCATGTCCTGTCCTATAATCACACAATCTAATCCCAAAGATATAATCGTTGTTAATGTCCTTCCAGACTTTTAAAATATGTTATTTCCTTTGTGAAAATAGAACCATGTCATGTCGACTTGCTTTTTTGACTTCTGGACACATTTCCTTTTTAATAATTCAGATTTAGCTCACTTTTTTTTTTTTTTTTTTTTTGAGTCAGAGTCTCACTGTCGCCCAAGCTGGAGTGCAGTGGCACACTCACAGCCACCACAGCCTCAACCTGCTGGGTTCAGGTGATCATTCCACCTCAGCCTTCCAAGTAGCTGGGACCGCAGGTGTGAGCCACCATGCCTAGCTAATTTTCTTTTTTTGATTTATTGTAGAGACAAAGTCTTGTTGAGTTGTCCTGGCTAGTCTTGAAACCCTGGGCTCAGGCAATTCTCTTGCCTCTGCCTCCAAAAGTGCTAGGATTACAGGAGTGAGCCACTGAGCCCTGCCAAAATATTCTCTGATTTTTTAATGACACTTCACATATTACCAAGTAATTTCACACCTATCACTATATTTATTCCTTACAATAACCCTGTGAGGGATTATCATCCCAATTTTAAAGATAGGGGAAACTTTGGTTTCAAAGTGCACAAATGACTTGTTCAAGGTCACAAGGCTGATGCATGGTAAGGATGGAACAAAGACTTGGTTCTATCTATAAGTCCAGGGCTTCACAGATGGCAACAATTTTTACTTCCCATGGGTTAGAAGTTAATCAACAGCAAATTCAAAGGTTAATTAAAGGTAGGGCCTTCTAATGGAATCCCTTTAAATTCTGGAACATTATTACTTATCTTTTTTCCAAGAGAAAAAAATCAGGCTAGTGGCATCTAATCGCTCACCAAAAACTTATTATTCAATTTCTTGGTGGGTATGTGTAAGCAGAAGGAAGGTATGTATTAAGAAACTTACCAGCCATTACTTGTTGGGTCCATGGGCATTGTCTAGTATCTTAAGAGATTCCAGGCTCGTGCTGCTTCCATGAGTATTCACTTGGTTTCTTGCCTGGATGCCCAGAGGAATTTAAGAATAAGTATAAATAAATCATAGTTCCCACCTTCAAGGAGTTTACAGTTCGGTAGGGAAGTAAGATTTGTTTTGAACTCTTTAAATGGTAATGTACCGAATGGAGTGGAATCAAGGGCCCATCTATTTCACAATAGACTGAGAAGGTGTCATGAAGGAAGTAGGTCTTGAGAATGGGTAGGACTTGGAGGTGGGGAAAGGGGAATGGGCTTCCAATCTGGTGGAGGATGAAGCACCAAGCAGCGGGTAGGGTGTTTCTCTGGTCTTTCTGCATCCGTTACCTGGACCCTTGTACAAGCCAGGTTTTAACACCTCTCTGAGCCTTTGTATCTGCTATTTCCTTTTTTGGAAAGCACCTCCCTCCCTATTTTCCTGACCTCCTATCTCTCATACCCTGTTAACTACCCGTTAAGCCTATAAACTTGTTAAGCACCTCCTCATCTGCCAGTGCAACTTCACTTCTACCATGAGACCATCTCTGATCCCCTGTGGTCTTCGTCATGGCACTAAACACATGGCATGATTTGTTAGGGAGCCTGTATCCTTCACCAGATCATGCCCTTTGAGAACAGGGACTCTCTTCTGTTCATTTTTGTATGGCCATTTGTTGAATAATTATCAATGAAAGAAAAAAACATACTGAATGAATGAATAAGTCTGCAAAAAGATTTTCCTGCTATAGGTTCACCTAAAACCAGTGGTGTTCCAAGTCATTAGATGAAGAAGGCCTGATACATCTGAACAGAATGAATGATTTTTCAATGAATGAATGATGACTTGGCTGAGTTATATATACATCAGAGTGAGAATACATTATTGCTCTTCAGCTGACTTAGTTGATATTTTTGTTTTAGCCTTTTTTCCCTTTAAGTCAGCGAGGCTGAGACCTGAAGGATTGGCAGAAGTTCACCCAGGGTAGGGGTGCAGACTGTGCTGAAACAGCCTATGCAGGGCCAGGAGGTGAGAGAAGGGCGTGGGCTTGGTGCAGAATGTTCACCAACAGCTAAGAGGTTACGGGCAGAGTCTGGAAGTGAGCGAGAGCCAGACCTCCAAGGCAATTCAACTGTTTGCTGAGGACAATGAGACATAATTACAACTTTTAATTTAAGCACGTTGTGTTGAAGTTTTTTTTTTTAAGGAAAGAGTTCTGACTGAAATGTGGAGAATGGATGGAGGCAGAACAAGACTAGAAGCTGGGAGACTGGTTTTAAGGATGTTGCGAAGACTCGGGAGTGGGGCAGAAAGGGCTGGATTAGGGTGGTGGCCATGGGGATGGAGAAAGGCAGAGAGATGGGAGCGATGTCAAGAAGGTATGATGGACAGGACTTGGTGACAGCTGAGACTGGCGGGTGGTGAGGGATGCTGGTGATGGGAGTCAAAGAAAGGAGTGAAAGATGTTAATCTGGCTTGGAAAACAGGGCAGAGCCCAAGTGAGAGAAGGAACTAGAAGGAAGAGATGCAGCCGAGTTGAGAGGGAAGAAATGATGAGGTGTTTCCAAGAATGTTTCTACAGATAGGCTTCGTTTGGAGAGTCTTCATTACATAATATATGGATAAACATACATCTACATCGAGTATGGTTTTTCAATTAATGTAACAGCTATCTTCCCAGGCAGCCAGTCAGCCAGCCCATTCCCAGCATCTCCGGGGAGAGGCCTGTCCTCAGGGCCGTGAGTGAGACAAGAACACATGAAGAGCCTACGCTGTACCCAGGAGTCCCCAGACAGCCTTCAAAAGGGGCAAGGGACTTGAGGAAAGTCTCGACCTCAAGAGGGAGGGAGGGATGGTGACTACGAAGGGGATGTGAAGAAAACACCCCCAACTGACTGGAAAGAGAAAATCACACCGTCTTTGAAAGTATTTTGTAATCTCAAAAACTGAATACAGATTTAAGGAACTATCACTACTACCCACATTCAAAATCATCCACTTAAAACTCATGGAAGTGGCCAGGCATAGTGGCTCATGCCTGTAATCCCAGCACGTTGAGGGACCGAGGCAGGATTGCTTGAGGCCAGGAGTTCAAGATCAGCCTAGGCAACATAGCAAGACCTCATCTCTACAAAAAAATTAAAAAATTAACCGGGTGTGGTTGTGTGCACCTGGAGTGCTATTCAGGAAGCTGAGACTGAAGGATTTGCCTGAGCCAGGGAGTTCAAGGTTGCAGTGAGCCATGATCATGCCACTGCACCACAGCCTACAGCCTGGGTGACAGAAACTCCAATTAAAAAAAAAAAAAAAATCAACCAGGCACCTGGGGTTCCAGCTACTCAGGAGGCTGAGATGGAAGGATCACTGGATCCCAGGAGTTCGAAGCTGCAGTGAGCTATGATCACACCACTGTATTCCAGCCTGGGCAACAGAGTGAGACCCTGTCTCTATTTTAAAAACAAAAAAACTGATGGAAGTTTTCCTAATACTCATCTATAAAACAACAAGGATGGAAAGGAGACTTTTTACTACCTTCTCCTTTGTACTTTCTAAATGATTCAACAGTAATTTTTTAAAATTTAGTAAATCTACGTAAACCAATTTCTCTCATGCATTTATTCATTGTTATTTAATGATATAAAAACAAGTCAGATCACCAGGATTTTTTAGCTGTCAAGAAAGAAACCATAAAAAGGCAGTGATTGTGCCTCACAGTAACTTTATTCAGTGGAAAAGCATGATGCCCATTCCTGGATAACACAAAATGATCACATATTGAGTTAAAAGAAAATGAGTCAGAGTGGCTTTGGGGAGAAAAGGGCATGACATGAAATGTGTAGGACTTAGATTCCAGTTGGGTTAAACTTCTCGGTGCCTCGGTTTTTTCACCTGTAAAATGTGTATAACAAAATCCACCATTAAGAATCATTATCAGACTTCACTGAGATAACCTTTCTCAGTGGATTCCTAGCATCCCTGACCTGCAATTGTCTATGTGCCTCTTTGTTGAATCTTAGAAATATCAACTTTCCAGGTGCAGGACTATTTGACTTGACTAAATGACTGAGATAAATAGAGGCTTGTTTTTCTTGCTGTTTAATGTGTCTCTGGAGATAAGAAGTCCAGAACTGGGGTAGGGTGACCAACGTCCAGGTTTGCCCAGGACCATCCCTGTTTTAGCATCTTGGGAAACCACACGATTGGTCAGCCTAGCAATAATGGTCATCTGTATCCCAATCAATAACCAAGTTACTTTCTTCTTTTTAGCTTAGCCATTCTGACTGTTGCTTGTTGCCTGGTGGTAGCAAGATGACTGTTGTGCTATCAGGCATCATGTCTGCAAGCCAGGTAGAGAGAAGGGGAAAGGCAAAAGGATTAAAGGCATTCTTTTCGAGAAACGCCTCTTATTCCGGAAAGAAAGCTTTCGTTGAAGACTGGCATTTACATCTTATTGGCCAGAACTCTCACTGATTGCAAGAGTCGCTGGGAAGTTGAGGGGTTTTTTTGTTTGTTTGTTTTCTGTTTTGCTTCTAATTCCATAGTAGAAGAAGGTCAGGGGAGAAGGTCACGAGAGGCTTTTGGGTGGCTCTTCCAAGGTGTTTGCCCAGCCCCCTCACTCTTTATTGTAACTTGCCAAGGTGGGCTGAGCACTGCTGTGTGACAGTCACAGGGCTAGAGTCTGCAACGGGCAGAATGATGAGCAAGACGCAGCTCCCAGCTCAAGTATGCTCTGTCAGGTACAAGCTGATGTAAGGACAGAGGTGACTATGCCAAAGGGCAGCCATCAGAGGGTGGGAAGTGCCGTGCTGACAAGTATTCCTGATGCAAGTAGAAATGGCAGGGATGATGGGTTAGCTGGATAACAATGGACATGATGGACTTTCCAAGTCAAGATCAATCCCAAGATTTTAGGATGAGAACTTGGCAACAAGACAGATCCAGAGATAAGAGCCAGGTGGGTGTGAGAAGAAGGAATGAGCTACATGTACTTACGCCTCATCCCTGAAAATGATACCTGGCTTTGGGGACCTCACCATGGCATTAGGGTGCCATTTTGAATACCACAGTGTGTGAGTGGAGGTCACCGTGACCTTGGAGCACACCAACAAAGAAAGAGTGGCAAGAAGCCGGGCTCGGTGGCTCAGCCTGTAATCCCCCGCCTTGGGAGGCTGAGGTGAGTGGATTGCCTGAGCCCGCGGGTTTGAGACCCGCCTGGGCAGGCGAAACCTCATCTCTACGATAAATCAAAAAAATTAGCCGGTCGTGGTAGCACGCGCCTGTAATTCCGGCTACTGGGAAGGCTGAGGCGGAAGGATCACCGGAACCCAGCATGTCGAGGCTGCGGTGGCCGGGAATGGCCACTGCACTCCAGTCTGGGCGATCGAGTGGGACTCCAACTCAAAAAAAAAAAAAAGAAAGAGTGGCAAGAACTCCTTGTGGAGACAAGTCATCTCAAGCAGATGAGATTGAGAAACCTGCCACTGAGAAAAAGAAGACCCAACTTTTATCCCCCACCTGATGATCCTGCTATATGCTCAAGCTGCACCTTACCCTTGTTTTCTATCTTTTGGCTTCTGATGCCAGCCCCCTCCTCACTCCCCCTCCCCCCAGCCTCTTTTTGCTTCCCCACCTCAGTTGCTAAATCCACCTCCATGTCCAGGCCTGGCCAGACTCTGAGCTAGACAGGCCGGAGGTGGTAGGCCCCGTTGCCAGCTAGGGTTGGTGCCTGACGCCAGCAACCTGCATGGGTTCCTGGGCGAGTGGCAGCATGCCCTGCCTACCCTGTACGGGTACCAGCCTGGTCACAGCATAACTCCTGCCTTAATCCCTCCCAGGCAGCCTTAGAGTCCCTGGAGCAAACCTGTAATTGTCCGGCAGGTGTTTTACATGAGCTCACTGAAGCATCACAAGTTGCCTTCATGTTGCCATGAGGAATGAGCCCCAGGGAGGCTAGGTGAGCTGCCCCAGATTACCCAGTTGCTCAGGGGTCAGGGCGAATGGGCGTGAAACCTGGGTTGGATTCTAAAGCTCCTGCTTGTCCTGCTGTTCCTGAGTCAGATTCTTGCTCTTGTCTCCCAGGATGGAGTGCAGTGGTACAATCACAGCTCACTGCAGGCCCAAACTTTTGTGCTCAAGTAATCCTTCCACCTCAGCCTCCCAAGTAGCTAGGACTACAGGCAAGAACCACCATACCCAGCTAACTAACAATATTTTTTGTAGAGATGGTCGTCTCGCTATATTAACCAAGCTGGTCTCGAACTCCTGGCCATAAGTGATCCTTCCTCCTTAGCCTTCCAAAGTACTGGGATTACCAACATGTGCCACTGTGCCCAGCCGCGTACCATTTCTCTATATTCAGTCGAGCTCTTCTGGTCCCCTTCCCCTGCAAGCTCTTCCGTGCCCTGACTAAGGGCCCTGCCTGGCATTCTCTGGTGGAGAGTCTCCATTGCCAGAAACTGCGAAAAAGCTTCATTTATTTCTCTACTTAACAGATATTTATCGAGTATATACTCAGCAAGTGCCAGACACTGTGCTGGGCCACTGTGTTATTTTCTGGCTGCCTGAATGTGCCCACCTACTGACCCATTTGGGTCAGCGGCAGTGCATAGCTGGGCCCCTCCCCATGTCCCTGTGCATCAGCTGTCCTCTCTGACCTTGCTTCTGACCCTTTCCTGCCATGCCTGTTTGTACCTTGGACCTGGCATGGACACACCTGAGCCCATTCCAACTACTATAGCTCAGCTTGTCACTGCTGTCATCAAAGTAAGGAAGCCAGAGGATGCAAAAGAACTGAAACAGATGCCAGATCCATTTGATTCTTGATCTAAAAAATATGGTGAAAGTGGAGGTTAAAGGAGAAAATATCGTGGGGAGAGAGAAGCTGCCAATAGTCACGCTTTCTCCACCGGGGGGGGAGGTCCTGGAGAGGCACCATGACGGTGTGAGAAACTGAGGCAGAGGGCTGAAATGACTAGCCCAAGGTCATATAATATTATTGTGGTTTTTTTTCTATTTATAAAAGTAATATGTGTTCATTGTATAAAATTGCAAAGCACCAAAAAGTTTAAAAAAGAAAAAAGTAAAAAGTAGAAAATTGGAAAATATCAAAAATATAAAGAAAAAAATAAAAATACTCTGTGATACTATTATCCAGAGATGATAACCACTCAACATTTTCCATTTACCTCTAGAATTTTCTCTATGCACATATGTGGGTTTATTCTGCATATTCTATTTTGTATTCATCTTTGAACACTTTTGACATTTTGTTGATACGATTCCTCCCTTGACACCAAGTGTTTTATGAAAGTGTCATTTTTAAATGGCTGTATAGTATTCCACTATATGGGTGTGCCATATTTATTTGACTTATATTCTTGACTATTTGGGTTGTATCCTGATGCCACCCCCGATTTTGTTCTTTATAAGCAATACTAAGTTGAAAGTTTTCATACGTAAATATTTGTGCACATATCTGATTTTTTTCCTTGGCTGAATCTGAGGGACACAGTTGGACACTGCACTTTGGCATGTTCTCTCGACCCAGAAAGGAGGGACAGGGAGAGCGCTAGTCACCAGGAGACTTCCTGAGCAGGGGCTTTGGGACTGTCTGAAGGGGGAGAGGTCGAAGCAGAAGGCCTGGCTACCTAAAGCTTCATTTATCTTGCAATTTTTCTTCGAATGATCCTTGCCTTATTGCTCAGAACCCTTTGGTTCAGAAATCTTGTGAAGCCAGCTAAGCAAACAAAGAGGAATTGGTATAAGAATATCAGGTTGGGGTCACAGCGGTTCTCAGGAAGGGCCTGAGAAAAAGAATGCCATCAGGCTTCCTCTCCTCTCCTTTCTGCTCTCTCTGTTGGTTCCTGTGCTGCAGTGGTTCTCAACTTGAGGAGGCCTCAGAATCACCTGCAGGACTCATTAAAACACCAATTGCTGGGTCCCACCCAGAGTTTGTGACTGGTCAGGTCTGGGAAGCAGGAGCAACTGAGAATGTGCATTTTTAACTTGTTCTCGGGTAATGTTGATGTGTTGATGCTGCCGGTCCAGGGACCAAACTTTGAGAACCTCGGCTGGATTACAACATGGCAGGAAGACACTCTCTTCTACCACATTCTGGCTTCTGAGTGAATCCTATCCTCTCATGTGATCCTGCTTAGTGACACCAAGGCCAGGGTGTTACATCTCCACGTCAGAAAGAAACGCCCTTCCCTCACCCCCTCCCAGAGGGGGATGAGGTTGCCAAGCCATTCCCTGAGGTTTTCTCCCTCAGGGCGATCTTCTGGGAACTGAGTCAATTCTCAGGCAGTTCTCTTACAGTCAGACTTTCCTCTTGGACCTGATACCTGATGCCACGCAGTGGTTAAGGAGGGTCTCCCCATCTTCAGGCCACTCACATGGAAGGACTCCTCCATTGCAGGGTGGCCATCAAGTAGGGATTTCAGGAAGTTGGGGTGACCAGGGTCCTCTGCAAGGCATGGCCAGCAGGGAAGAAGGGCCCAGCCCCAGGCATTGGGTTGCTCGGATGATCACAGAGATTTTCAATGTTCCTACTTGTGCTGGGCACCAAGTGCCTTATGTTGCCAGATTTCATCTTCCCTAAAAATATATAGAGATACCCATAATACAGAAGAAGAAACTGAGGCACAGAGAGACTAGGTTATTTGCTCAAGCTTACTCAAGCTCTTAACCACTACGCTATAAATACTCTGGGGAGGAACCAGAAAACCAAAAAAGGGTGGAGGGGAGAAAACGAACACATATAATCTTCTACTCAATCATTATATTAATAATCAAAGATAGGGAATATTTGCCCCACTTTAGAGGTGAGGAGACAGAAGCTTAGTTTAAAAGCTTCCTAAGGTCACACAGCTGGTAAGCGCTGTCCCAAGTATGGAGCCCAACCTCGTCAGCCTCCAAAGCCCAAACTCCGTTGACTTCACCCCTCTACTTCCCCAGAGGGATGAATGCCAACCAGGGAAGTGGAGCAGGCTTCGGCACAGGAGGCACTGAATTAACGGTCAAGCAAGTGTTCAATGGACAGAGATGGGAGGGCAGGCAGGCCAGGGTATAAGCCTGAAGGACAAAGTCTTGGGTTGAAAATGCATGGCCTGCCTGTCAATAGAGGAATGGCACCTAGCGGCACATTCCTGTCATAGAGTACTAACTGAACAATAAAATATCACATCTGACCATTTTGAGATGTGGAAATAATTACAAAATAAATATACATTGAAAACTCAGGATATAAAACTATATGAGGGGGACCCAAAAAACCTCCAGAATTATCTTTTGGAGGGCAGACCCCTTGTAGGACTCTTGGAATTTATTCCTCCAGATCAAATGATCAACTAAAGTTTTTATCTGGAAGTTTTGAGAAGGTTGTGTCACGATTTGCAGAGGAAATATCCTGAGATGAGAACCAGGGGACTGGTTCTTCCACCCTGACAAGGCACCTGCCCACACAGTGCTGAGTGTTCAGCAGTTTTTGGCCAAAAATGACAGGACCCCTGTGCCCCACCCTCCCTATTCACCCGATCTAGCCCTGAGAGCTTTTTGTTTGTTTCCCTGGATGAAAAAAAGTCCTCAAAGGGAAACATTTTGCCAACGTGGAAGAGGTGAAACAAAAAACAGCAGAAGCACTAAAAGGCATCAAAATTGATAAGTTCAAAAATTGTTTTGAGCAGTGGGAAAAGTGTCTCAATAGGTGTATTGTATCAAACAGAGAGTACTTTGAAGGCAACTGAAGTTTAAACATGTAAGAATAAATACACAATTTTTAATAAATAAATTCTGTTTTTTGGGGCCCCCCCAGATACACTGAGATTCTAATTTAGTAAAGATGTGTGTGTGTGTGTGTGTGTGTGTGTGTGTGTGTGTGTCCGCCTAGAGTGGATTTTTCGGGATACTAAGTTCACAAATCGTTTTTATTTTCCTATTTTACTCTTTTGGATTTTCTGTAGTTTTCAAATATAATGAACATGTCTCCCCTTCACAGCTACGAAAAGAAATCTTACTTGCTTACAAAAATGCAAGCACAGCTTCTTTCCTGCTACCGCCACCAGAGAAAGGATGAAACTCTTTATCTCATTCTGACGCTCCTCTACTTCTGTCTTCCTACCTCACAAGTTGATTTTCCAAGACTTTCCATTTGTGAGCTCTTGATGTTTAATTCATCATTCAAAAACAGTTTTGATGGGGGTGGGAGAGACAGTGTCCGACGAAATCTACTTTGAAGACCTCAGAAAGGACTGTAATTTAGCCATGCCTGGAACACACACATGAAAGCCCTCGTTTTCTTGAAGCGTTTGCCATCTAACAGATTGAAGTGTGGTTTCCCCCAAAATCCTCAGCAGGTTTCAGACCACACAATGCCGGAGGCTCATCTGTTGCCTGAGCCTCACCGTGCCCTGAAAGCACTGCCTGTGTAGAAAGCAAGCCCTTAAACTCAAGCTGAAGTTCCTAAGACCTCCAAAAGCCTTTAAAAATCAAGCCAACCCACAACTTAGTAGTATATAATGATAAAGTTGACTCCATTTACTTTTCTTTTTGCGACTTAATCGTCATATACTTCCATTTGCATTTGGAGGAGTTTAACATAAATGAGGCACTATGTGTTATTTGTTTATTTTTAATTCTGAAGCTAAGCAAAAAGAAATCACATACAAAAAATGGTCACTAAAGGTTGAAACAAAAAATGTTGTTCCAGTGTAAAAATTAATTCTTGGGTTGACCTTAAAAAGAATTCAAACATTTTTGCCCTAGATTGGAAAAGTACCTCCTCTCCTCCTCCCTCTATAATTTTTTAAAAGGTCTTAGGTTCCATTTTCAAAATATGTTCTATATTTTTAAGGGTGACACATACCAAGTAACCAGAAACTGGCCTTGGCTTGGAAAACCTCCCAGTTCTCATAAACATACAATCACTAGTTCCTTTCAGGATGATGAATACTATTGATTGGCTCAGATCAGCTTGTGACCCAGCAGTGGTATTAGACATTGGCTATAAAACATCTCCTTATGAATTTTTCATTGGCTTGAGTGTCTGGAGAGCTGGGCAGCTGCCTCCCCGAGCACTCCCTCTCCCTCCTCCTCTCTGTGTCTCAGGGTTGATGATGCCACTCTGCAGGGCCATGTTATTGGATCAGAGTGATTAGCTTTACAGCCTGTTTTTCTGAGCAGAATCCAATTTCTTTTTCAGGTGCAGTGGGCTTACGAGTAGTCATGTGCTTTTTGTTTTGCGATGGCATCACAGGATTACTAGAAGATGCAGTAAACTGCAGTCATTTCCCATTAACCGTACTCCTCAAAATACGAAGACAGTGTGTCACTCTGCACTTGGAGCATCACTGGCACTTTCCAGGAGAAAGAGTGCTTCCAGCAGCTCAAGCAGAAGCTGACAAAGTTGCAAACTCTCGAGAAGCACCGTGTTAAGCACTTCTAAATGTCTTAGCTCAGGATTCTCAGAAACCCCAAGAGAGGAGGAACATTATTCCCACTTTCGCACTGGTGGAAACTGAGTATCTGTGAGGCTATAATCTCGCAGAGACTTATATTGTGGATTTATCAAGCTCACACTGAAGCAGGTGGTAAGGGTAAGCCCCAGGACCCCAGAAGTGATCCATTGGCTAAAGCAAACCCTTCTTTTGAGCCTTCTTTTGAGAGAATTGGGAAAGCTTCCCTCAGAGCAAACCTGTCCCAGGCTACGTCTCTATTGCTTCTTATTTTCTAGATTTGGACAGTGTGAAAAATTCAAGTCCTCGTGTCTAGCAATAGGGCCCAGTAACATTTGTATGCAGGTGAAATTGGGTTACAATAAACTTCAAGCATCAATCTTGGGACAAAAATAAACAACACAAGGTCAATCGATAGTCTGTGGAATAGGGAGGAGTAAGGTTGGTGGTGACTGGGTAAGGTGAAGGGCTGAAGAATTCAAGTGTGTGCATATGGCCTTTTCTCTCAGGTGTGGCCTCTCCCTGGTTCTGCGTCCTCTGTAAAACATGGAGAGCCTGTGAAAAATCCATTAACATAGTGACTGAGAACACTGAGTCTCTATACTGTGGTTGACTATCACCAAATATGTTAGCTCTTGTTATCCACGGGTTCCACCTCTGTGGATTCAAGCAACTGCGGACTGAAAATATTCAGGAAAAAAAGTGTGTCTGTCGGTACTGAACAGGTACAGACTTTTTCTTATCATTTTTCCTAAACCATACAGTATAGCAACTACTTACACAGCAGTTACATTGCAGTAGGTATTTTAAGTAATTCAGACATGATTTCAATATACAGGGGTATGTAAGTTTTATATCAGGGACTGGATCATCTACAGATTTTTGGTATCTGCAGAGGTTCTGGAATCAATCTCTCACAGATACTGAAGAACTACTGTATTTTTTTGTACCCTCAAAGGAGAAAGAAACAGAGTAGAGGAACCAGAAAGTGCCATATTGTAAGTGAACACAAGAATTCTTCCTGGTTCCAGCCTCTGGAATCTAAATTCCATCTGGGAACAGCGACCAGTTTTAACAAAGTGTATCATTCATCTCATTCACAGCAACCTGCATACCTGAGCCATGCGCATAAAGCTGCCAAAACCAATGATACCAAAAGAAATTGTTCTTTTTATGTACCATGGCACAATTACACCATTTGTTCATGAGTCTTTGACATAAATTATTTGGTAAGTTTGAAGAATAGAAACAAATACACACCTAATGAGTCCCTTTTCCAGAGGCCTGCTGAGAGAATATGTTGTTTTTGCTCCTGGACATTAGGCCTTTTCCTATACCTGCCTCCTGATTTTATAGACTAAAACCCCTAAATGACCATAGAGAACTCTAAAAGTTAGTTTCTGAGCCAGAGTGAATGGAAATGTCATGTTGTGGATTCTTCAAACTCATTAACTGGGCCCCTTCGTTGGAGTGGTCAGGTATTCCAGACAGCAGCTGCTAGCACATCCATTTCATGGATATTAGAGACTTGTTGGATGACAGGGTCCTTTGCCACTCTCTGGTAAATATCTCACACGAATTCCATAGTTTCCAAGCCCTCAGGACTTTCCTGCAAATTTTTGATTATTAGTAAATTTTTAAGCAGAGAAGGTGTACAAAATGCTGCATCAAGTACAAGGATAGTAATTCTAGAATATCACAGGTAAAAGGAACTTCCACCAGTCATTGAAATTACTGCCTGCACCTACAGTCCCCAGAGTCAGCGGACTTGCTCTCTCTGCTTCCGCTTGTTTTGTCCTGAGGAGATAACAGCACTTTGGAGAACGATGTAAAGTCATGTCCTCATAACCGTGGTCTCCTTGAGCTTTGAAAGGCCCATTTCCCCTGGATCTTCAGACTTTTCTTAGTGGAGTAAACAGCTAAGCATGCCCTCCAAGAGAGTTCATTAGTCAAGTCTTCAGCCCTGAAAGTCTTTGAAACTTGGAAGTGGTCTTAGAGGTCCTTGGGCTCGCCTCAATATTCAAAATGAAGTGGTTCTTTGGAAAAGGGTCTGTCATGAAGTGGTATTAATAAGGATAAAGTTTAAACAGTTTCTTTAAAATACAACTGATTTAATGCAGGCTACAGTGGCAGGAGAAGATCTAAAGTCACATGCATCTTTGAGGGACACCATCCCTGGTCTCATGACAAAGATGACACAAGATGACAGGGCATCTGGGAAGGTTGTTTACATCTGCCTTGCAGTCTGTGGGTGAAAGAGTGGGTTGATTCTGATGACTGGGGTGAGCTCTTCCTTCCTCCTATTCTAAAAAAGGTAAGTAGCTAAGCATTTCCTGGTCTAGAGACGACCCTTCAAATGAGAGTCATAGATTGTGAATATTTACTGACTTAAAAAAAAAATTAGGTGGAAAATGTTCTTTCTTTTTTTAAAATTTATTTTATTTTAAAGATATGGGGTACAATTCAGGATTAGGTATACAAGTGGTCATCATACAGGTAAAGTTTGGGACTTCCTTTGGTACCCACGGAAAACATTTTTCTTTTTTTTTTTTTGAGTTGGAGTCTCACTCTGTCGCCCAGACTAGAGTGCAGTGTCTGCTTCCGGCCACCACAGTCTCGACCTGCCGGGCTCCGGCGATCCTTCCGCCTCAGCCTTCCGAGTAGCCGGAACTACAGGCGCGCGCTACCACGCCCGGCTTATTTTTGATTATTGTAGAGATGAGGTCTCGCCAGTTTGCCCAGGCGGGTCTCGAACCCGCGGGCTTAGGCAATCCACTCACCTCAGCCTCCCAAGGCGCGGGATTACAGGCTGAGCCACCGAGCCCGACTTGAAAACATTTTTCTTAATCAGTAGTGTGATCTTGGAGTATATTTTCACTTCCAGGGCAGAGAAATAGTGGAGGAGAAACAAAGAATAAGCAAAAAGAAACATTTGCTTGGGACTTTAAGGAGTGATGGCTACCTCCATGTTTCAGTGAATGACTGTCAAGATCACTTTTGTATCATCAACTGCCCTTAATCCTCCACATCTACTGCAGTCAGGTGATTCCATTGGTCTCAGAAAGCAGTTCTCATGCTTGTGTTGTCTTCAAGCGTGTCCCCAGGCAGAAGGTTGCCTTCTCTTTCTCTTCCTCTGATGCCTTCAAGTTAACCCTTGAATTCAGCTCAGGGATACGTTCCCTGCTATTCTAGCCCCTCACCATTCCACCTGAAAGTCCATCAGGAGACTGATCCCACTGTTAGGTAGTGAGCCCCCATCTTTTCCTTACCCAGATCCCAATATCTTGCACAGAACAACAATCAATGGTGTTGGTGAACCAAGTCAATTACTTCTGGATCTGCTCTTTGTGAGGTTCTTTGCTGTTTCGGTATGCAGTTTCTCCCAACCTGCTGTCTATTGTCATCCCTTATACTTCTTCCACAGCACCCAGTCTATACTGCTGCTCTAGGAAGTCATGAGTGCTTTAGGCTAAGCACTGTCTGGGTGCCAGTCTTTCGAACCCATCTCTGCAATGTCTCTCAAGGCTACTCCAGCACAGTCAGGTCCTACGGCCTGTCTTTCCCAAACTTCCTAACAGACCCTCCATCCTCCGTCTCTCTATAATTCGACTTAGCCCATGTGTTGCTGTTATTCCTGTAACAGAGCTCCAAGGCTGCTTTTTCGTTTTGAAATATTTGAAGACTCTCTGATGACAAGTCATATAATCCAAACTCTGCAGTTAAGAATTCAAGACCCCTATCTTGAAACCTGGCTTTCAATCTTTCCTTTTGGTCTTTCCCCCAATTCCCTTTCATGTGTACCTATTTTCTAGTCAAGCAGGATTACTCAGCGTTTGCAAACATGCCCCATACTTTCTTGTCCAAAGTCATACTCTCCACTTGAAATTCCTTGTGGTCTGTTTATTGAAAGCTTTCTCTCTTCTTTCAAAGTTCAGCTTAATTGCTTTATAATGATACAGATTTGTGCCTTAGTCTCCCTAATGGCTTGCACAGATGGCAAGGACTGAGTTCTCATGATATTTATAAAATCCCCTCATCACCCCACATATGGCTTACAAAGGGACTTTCTTATTACAGATGCTCAATAAGCATTTACTAAATAAATGTTATCAGAAATTGTTTTCTAGTAGTTTCACATGCATACATTACAATATTTCCTTCCAAAAGAATTGTAGTCTTCAAGAGCAGGGACAATATTCTTTTTTTCTTTTCCTTTTGTTTTCCCCAGAGTTCTTAGTACAGAACTATAAATAGAGGAAGAATACAAATGTTAGCAGAATGAACAAGTGGTAAGTTTTGCTTTTTCATAGGAAAACACAATATTAAATTAAAATTCATAGCCATATTCTTCAGTTTAAGATTAATGCCATGTTTGGACATTAGGAAAAGAAAAAATTATAGCTGGTATATTAACATTCATAAAATTATTTAGCTATTTTTTTCTTTGTTTCCTAAGTACTATTCCTGTTCTATAAGATAACTGTCACTTTTTAAGTGCTTATTTTATAACTCTATCTTATTAAACTCCATTATTAGTCCTTTAAAAAAGTTATCTTGATTTCTCCTGGTAGATTACCATTATCTATAAAGATAAATTTGTCTCTACTTTAAAATAGTTGTATAATTTATTTTTTTCTTATCTTATTGCATTGTTTAGAACTTCCAGGTAAATATTTTTAGACAGGAAGTATGGGCCTCTTGCCTTTAGTGGTTTTTTTGCCGCTAGTAATTTTCAAGTTAGTTGTAGTTTTAAAATGCTTTTAAGACATATTTGTCTATTCTAAATCATTACATCTAATCTTTGCTTTTTATATTAAAATTTTATTTGTACCCTTATCAGATTGCTCCCTCGGACTGAGCTACCTAACTTAAGTGAAGTAAAGATTTGGCAGCTATTCAGTGATAGGATCAATTATAGAGTGCCAAGTTAGATAACTTAAATCATGAGTCATTTGGCCTATATTGATAAAATTATCAAGAGAATTCATGAAACTACATTAGGCTTTGTGCCATTTAGACATGAAATCTCTGGGATAAAAGTGACAAAATATAAAAATGCCCATGAATTCTTCTATCCTTTCACTCATCACGTATTAATTCAACAAATATTTAGTGAGCATATTAATTATTATTAACAATTAATCAATAATATTAATATTAATGATATTAATTAATTCAACAAATATTCCATGTGTCAGGAACTATTCCAGTGCTAATAGGAATAAACAGGACAAAGTCCATGTTCTCATGGAGCCTTCCTTCTAGAGAAGGCAAACACATAAGTTAACAAATAAACAAGCAAGATGTTTTTGTAGATATTCATAAATGCAATAAAGATAATCAAATAAGGTGATATATTAGAGAGTGACTGATAGAGATGGGCTATTTCAGTCAAAGTGGTCAGAGAAGAAGGCTTCTCCAAGGAGTGATATTTGCACAGAGACCTATGTGACAAGAAGCTAGCTATGTAAAGATGATATAGCATTACAGGTTGAGGAAATGGCCAAATACAAAGTCACTAAGGTGAGAATGACCTTGGCGTTTTGCAAGAACAAAGAGAATAATGAGGATCAGTGAATGGAAGGAGAACAATAAGATGTGAGGTTTGATTGGTAGGCGCGGACCAAGGGTTGGTGAAGAATTTGGATTACATGTACTCATGAAAATCATTTTTAAGGATGAGGATGGTAATACATATGCTAAGAAAAAAATACATTTATAAGATTTACAATGCAAATTATAAAGACACAAATGAACTCAACTTCTTAAACATTTTTTTAAAAAACTGAAATAAGGCAAATAAACTCTCTATTCCATTCTATTCCACATTCTCATTTACTTGTGTTTTGTTACCCTGAATGACAGCAAAGATTTTGAAGTGATAACATGCATTCATTCCTGGGAGCCAAATTTTCTTATGCAAGACTACAAGCCAGGATCTTTTCAGCAGTTTAGTCATTTCAGAGAGACATATCATCCCTACCAATTAGCTGTGGGCTTTCCAAAGCTGAGGAATCACATCATCTATACTAGCTGCAACCTTCATGGTAAGTTAAACAGAACCACATGACTTAGTCTCTTGTATTCTTATTGTGGAGAAGAACCAGCAAATGAAACTTTTCTTCCCTACTAAAGTTATCCAAAAATAAAGTATGTAACAAATGAGTCTGGGTGACTCAGGGTGGTCACTCTCCTTGTGTCTCGATTTAGATGATGGGGCTATTTTTGGTTTGTCAAAACTGGTTGGTTGTTGTGGTCTCAGGCCAGGCCCGGCACACTGGTCAAAGCAGTGCTTTGTCAGGGAACAGAAGCTTGTGCCCAAAAACCTGGCAACTGTCTCTTTCTGAAAGAAGAACACTGAATCTCAGTGTGGTTAGATGCTGCAGCAACAGCCTCCAAAAGGCTGGTCATATATCGGAGTTTTAAAATTGTATGTAGCGATTGTGTTTTTGGAACGAGCAACTCACAAGTGAGCTCTTTTGGGTTGTAAAGGTTTTCATGGTGATTAGACTCAGACAAAAGTATAGGCAGATGCCTCTAATCAAACATTACCAGGAGTTCATCACTTCTTGGGCAAGCAAAGCACTTAGCACAGGACCTGGAATCAGAGTAAACCTTCCATAAAAATCACCTGCTTGTTTCTGAATTTTCCATTTATCTAGTCCCCAAAAGGATTCTTTAGAAGTCTCTCGAGCAGCTCCCAAAGAGCGGTCCACAGAATTAGGCCGGCCCATTTTCACTGGTCTCCAGCGAAATGAGAACAAACTATGTTTTTAAAAGATTTATAAACACAACACACACAAATGTGGCAGTTTCAAATGATCATTGATCGCTTTTTGTGAACTAACTTTATTCTGATATTTTTGTCCTTCCTACCAGGTTTTTCTTAAAGCGGACGCATTCTTCAGTTTATTTAGTAAAGTATGCTGCCAGTATATGGTTGCAATTTAAAAAATCTCCTTATTTGGCAAAATTAAAGGTGACATCTCAATACCAATCCCCTCAATCTTTTGAACCCTAAAGCTGGAAACCCTAACGTGGATGTTTTCCTACTCTAACTGTCTGACCTTTCTGGCCCCTACTACGGGACAGGTAAGTGCTCACTCCGCAGTCTGGTCACCAATTTACAACCTTCTTCCGTGTAGTATCTTATAACTGAAATCTGGAGACCTGATGGAGAGGGAAAAGGTGTGGAAAGGAGGCAGGAATAAATATTGGCTGTTAATATTAATGTCACTAGCATTTATATTAATATTTTAGAGGGGCAGAAAAAAAGGCCAAATAAAACATACAGATTTTTAGCATGAGTATGGAAGATAAGGTTTTCCTAATGAGTACATTAACTTGTGAATGATTTGTTTTGCAATAATATGAACATTTGGGGTTTTTTTGAGTTGGAGTCTCACTTTGTCGTCCAGACTGGAGTGCAGTGGCACGCTCCCGGCCACTGCAGCCTCGACTTGCTGGGCTCTGGCGATCCTTCTGCCTCAGCTTTCCAAGTAGCTGGAACTACAGGCGTGTGCTACCATGCCCGGCTAATTTTTTATTTATTGTAGAGATGAGGTCTCGCCAAGTTGCCCAAGCGGGTCTTGAACCCGCAGGCTCAGGCAATCCACTCACCTCAGCCTCCCAAAGCACGGAATTACAGGCTGAGCCACCTAGCCCGGCTTGAACATATGTTAACTATTAAATGTTTCTGTCCTTTCAACATTGGATGTTCTTAGCTTAAAACCATACGAAGGGGACCCCCCTCCCGCAAAAAAACAGAATTATCTTTTGGAGGGCAGACCCCTTGTAGTACACTTGGAACTTGTTCCTCTACCAGTCAACTACAGTTTTTATCTAGAAGTTTTAAGAAGGTTGTGTCATGATTTGTGGAGGAAATGTCCCAAGTTGTGGCAAACAGGTGACTGGCTCTTCCACCAAGTCAATGCACCTGCCCATACTTCACTGAGTGTCCAGCAGTCTTCGATCAAGCAAAAACAGCATGACCCCGTGCCCTACCCTCCCTATTCACCAGATCTTACCCGAGCAACTCTTTTTTGTTTTCCCACATGAAAAAAATTGTCAAAGGGAAATGTTTTGCTGATATGGACAAGGCGAAAAAAAATAACCAAAAACAGCAGAAGCACTAAAAGGCATCAAAACTGAAGAGCTCAAAAACTGTTTTGAGCAGTGGAAAAAGCATCTCAGTAGGTGTACTGCATCAAATGGAGAGTACTTTCAGAGTGACTAAAGTTTAAATATGTAAGAATAAATACAAAAATATTTTTAATAAACAAATTCTGGGATTTTTTTGAGTCCCCCTTACAAATGGTGCTTCCTTTTTGTTGTTGTTGTTCCAGAACATCTAAATTCTCTATCTTCTAGAACATGAATGATCAACTAAATAACTATGTAGACATTTCTTTTTTAAAAAAATTTAATGCCACAGGGCAAATGTAGATTTTCTATAATTAAATCATTTAAATCACCGCTTAGATTATGCTTCATAATACAGATTATAAATATGAATGTGAAATAACTGAGGACTTTCTGGCTAGAGTACTTAACTCTGAAATTTAGGTCTTATATTCAGCTAAGCCACCAATCTGCTGTATCTCATTGAGAAACTGCTTAAGCCACCTCTGTTCCCTATTTATAAATGTGAGTTAGTAAAATATGACACTAATGGTCCATCGTCAAGAATGTTCATGGAAATATTGTTAGAAACAATGGCTTTATATACTGGGAAGGTAGTAGCCTGTGTATGTGAAGGTAACATAACTACCATAGTATGCCTATCATAAATAATAGCATAAGGAAAGAATAAAATTTCGGATAAATTTGTAATGATATTAATAACAGCTTCTATTTATCCAGCATTTGGTATCAAGTATTGTGTAAGTGCTTTATAAATTTTGTCTGATTGACTCTTTATTGACCTTTTGGAAGGCACTATTACTACCTTCAACTTACAGTTCAAGGAATTGGGGCTTCCGAGACAATTTCTCGTGAGTGACAAATGCCAAGCTGGGAGGCCCCTGGAGACAGGAGCAGTCTGAATCCCTCAGAATCTCTCTGTGGAATTTCTCCACCAGGCTGGTGAATGTGTGTGCCCTCTTCCAATACCTAATAAGGCGACATTTTCCTTTTTATTCCTCTAGTTCCTTATATAAAGAATTCTTAATTTCCCTGTCTTGTGTTACTTGACTCTCATTTCCTGTTTTGGGTTTTCTGCTTCTATCACTTAGAGCCTTCAGTTCTGCCCTGCTTCATTTCTCTTCTTGGTGGATTTGACCTAAGTTCCAGTTTTGGTGACTTTTCTTTCGTGTTTCAGTTCCTTACATAGTCTGCATTTGGCGAGTGAAGTTAGCTTCTATGTCTTCTCTCTCTCTCTCCCTCTCTTTTTAACTGATGGCTTTCTATTTTTTCTATATTATTTTGATGTGTATATAGTTATCTGAAAGCGGTTTCTTTTGGAACCCTTGAGGTTGCACATCAAAAAGAATTTTCTGATTTAAGTGCTGTAATGTTTTAGAACATTTTATTGAAAAGGATTATAAATTGACTACAGGTTTTTTTGTTTTTAATAAAGAAAGGCTAAACAGTGGCAGAAAGAAGAGGGATGGAGGAGTTTGAATGTTATCTTGCTTACATGCAGAGGAAGACAGAAAGAGAGAGAAAGAGGCAGAAAGAGAAATAAACAAATAAGTGGCTTCCATTGATGGCGTTCTGGTTAAATTTTGGACTATGTGTATGATTTCAGTACATAGAATAATAGTACGCATAAAGAAAAATTATCACAACATTATTTTGTTAGGTAAATTTTGTTTGGAAATAAAGACATTATTCTACCTGGTATGCTTTTGATCGTTTTTACTAGGAATCCAGTTCATTGTACTTGTACATTAACATTTCATGTCCTTAGCTTGATGATGATGATAACGATGATGATTAGAGACAACGTCTTCCTATATTGTCCAGGCTGGTCTCAACTGCTGGCCTCAAGCTATCCTCCTACTTTGACCTTCCAAAGTGTTGGGATTACAGGTGTGAGTTACCACACTTGGCCAAGGACTCATTTCATGGCTGGGAATTGAACCCAAGCCCTTGCAGTCAAGAGTACTCTTAATTGTGATCATATCTGAATCAAATACCTTATTTAGAGGTTATCTAAACTATATGTACAGGAAGAAATGCATTCTGAATTTTTTTGTTTAGTAGCAGTTCTGATGCTTAACCTGAAATATTAGATGCACAAAGTCCACCTGGCTTTGAAAGCACATACAACTCCAAACTGAGTTTCTTGGCTGAAAAGGTCACATAGATGTTAAACAAAATGTTCAGAAGAAACTGGGCACCCTAGACAAGATTCTCTGACTCCTGCATCTAGAAAGATAGTGTCATTTTCTTAAAGGTATAACTAAGGAAGAAGACCAGACAGCCCATGCTCTACATAGCAGAGTCTTCACAGGGGTTTAAAGTTGGAGGAGTCTTGATGGTCATCTAATTTAGTCTTCCGCTCAGCACAGACATTACCTCCCCAAGACTACTGGAGTAAGCTTAATTCCTGCCACTTAAAGCACAGGAATCTGATGTGGTAGCGTGCACCTGTAGTTCTGGCTACTTGGAGGGCTGAGGCGAAAAGATTACCTGAGCCCAGCAGGCTGTCATGGGGAGGCCATGAGCATGCCACTGCACTCCAACCTGGGTGACAGAGTAAGACTCTGGCTCGAAAAGAAAAAGGAAAAAAAAGCACTGGGATTCTGCTTTAACACGTTCTGTGAAAGGGCGCTTACTTCCCCCTAACACAGACCATTCCATTGGAAGACAGCTTTATTCATGAGCAAAGTCTTCTGCAAATGCTCCCTAGGTTAGATTTGACAGAAACCACTTGGCTCAAATTGTGCACATCTGTGCGGTCCAGGGCAAGAGTACAAGTGAAGGACCACATTCCATATGTCTAAAGATGCAAAAGGTATACAATAAGCTAGAAAATTGTTATATAAAGCGTGTTCTATATTGACAAATACTTTCCTAACACTCAACTTAAAAAATAGGTGAAAGCTTTGGTTTTTATATGAACAAAATATGAAAGACAACAGAATTTTCCTTCTTATTGAGTATATTTCGGTATTCTGTTGATGAACTGACAATGCTGGGTGAGTAATAAAGGACATACATAATTCATAAATACTATACAACTAACTTCATGTCAGTGGAATAACCAGGTATGTTGTTATCATCAAGATTGTCACATAAGAATATTCTATTGGTAATTATGCTATTATGTAATTATATTAAATGAGTATATTTTCAGCAAAGTTATTTTCTTCTAAAATATTCAACATTATTTTTTAAATAGAAAATAACATATAAACTATACTTGATATAAACTATACTTGATATAAAAATTTAAAATAAATTTAAATAAAGTTTTATTTTATTAAAAATTTAATGATTACATTTTAATAAAAACAGCATTATTTACAATTCTAGCATTCAATGTATGTCTTGTTGCCAATGTAAAGACTCAGTATGACCCTAGCATGTTGTGTCTTGGTCTACATATATACAAATTAAAGAGTAACATGAATTATTTAACATTGTAATATATTCTTCTGCTGCCATGTGCAACTGTTGAGAATACCGTGCTAATACATGGGTACTTTTGGAACCATGCATTGGAGCACAAATAATAGCAAGAAAGTTCATTCCTCGCATTCCTAGGAAAGAGTACCTCTTGAGGCAAGAATTTATTGCATTCATGGTATCTGAGAATAATTTGACAAGTCAACTTTTCTTTTACCAAGTGCTTCTTCCACTCAAATCCTCCTAGTAGCCCAAAACAATGTCTGACTCTGAGGTTGGTAGCAGCTAATTCATAAAACTCCATAGCAAGAAATGTGGCAAAGCATTTCCCTGGGACCTGAGCTGTGTTAGTCACTGGAGCAAATGTTTAGGGTAACAGGTTGCATCATGTCAGTGCTGAGCACCAGATCCTGAGATAGAGGTGCCATGTGTTCTTTAATAAACTTGTGTGTATGTGTGTTTGCAGGCCCCTCTGAAGTCCAGGGCCCAGGGCAGAGGACTCTCTGGCTTGGAACTACAGGTGGTATTGCCATTTCATTCAAACCAAAACTTGTAAAGAGCACATACTAGTCTCTCAGCTAGCTCTGAATTTGGATTATCACTCTGTGTTTTAGAGCTGTCTTAAGGATACAGTTACCAGGTAGAGGTTCAGAACTCTTGCTTATGCTTGAGGGCATTGTGCGCAAATGCAAACACATTTTATACACCAAAGCAAAGGCGAATAAAGGAATGAATGAATCTTTTATTGACCAGCAAGAACTAAATCACTGTATAGTCATGTGCTACATAAAGAAGTTTCAGTCAATGACAAACTGCACATATGTTCCCATTAGACTATAATGCCCTATTTTTACTGTATCTTTTCTACATTTAGACATACAAATACTTATACTATGTTACAGCTCCTTACAGTATTCAGTACAGTCACATGCCATACAGGTTTGTAACCTAGGAGTAATAGGCTAACCCATACAGATGAAGTGTAACAATTAGGTGTAGCTTTGCGTAATGACACCCTGTGATGTTCTCACAACACAATTGCCTAACAATGCAATGCTCCGAACATATCTCTGAAGTTAGCTGATGCATGACTGTAACTGCCTCATATTGCACATGCAAGTCTTTGTTTCACTCCACCTTCATTTAACTCTGAACTATGCTAGCCAAAAAATGGAACGGTGGAGTCCAAAGGCAGAGCAAAGACAACTTAGGATCTCCATCTTACCACTGCAAAAGAAAATTTTATGAGTTTATCTATACTCAAACAACTGTCTTTTCTTATACTTCAAAATCATTTTCCTCACAGATGAAGGAAACAATAAAATAAGTTGCACTACAAATATTGATGATCTCAGATCTTCAAAGTCTCCTCTTATTTCCTTTTTCCTAAAGGGGATATAAGAACAAGGTTAGCACCTGCCTCTGCCCCCACCCTTTTTTATACTGAAAAATGATGTAAAATAAAAAGTAAAAATATTTTCTTTATATCTAATCCCAGTAATATTTATCGGAGTTAACCACTATTAATATTTTCTTGTGTAGCTTTACAGAATTATTCTAGGTATATGCAAGGACCTACTTTTTTTTTCTGGACTGCCACTCCTTCCATCAGCATTTTTTTTTTTTTTGAGTTGGAGTCTCACTCCTTCGTCCATGCTGGAGTGCAGTAGCATGCACGCTAACGGCCACCCCAGCGTCACCCCAGCGTCGACCTGCTGGGCTCCGGCTATCCTTCCGTCTCAGCCTTCCAAGTAGCTGGAACTACAGACGCGTGCTACCACACCCGGCTATTTTTTTTTATTGTAGAGACGAGGTCTCACCAAGTTGCCTGGGCTGGTCTCGAACCCGCGGGCTCAGGCAATCCACTCGCCTCGGCCTCCCAAAGTGCTGAGATTATAGGCTGAGCCACCGAGCCTGGCCTTCCATCAACATTTTTAAGAAATTGAGGGACAGACCCCTAGCTAAAACACAAGGACACCAAACATTTCACAAACATATATATATATGTTTTTCAAATAAAAAATGTATATACAAACAAGTTCAGACAATACAAACTTGGGATTGTGCCATACATACTCATTTGTATCTTATTTTTTAAAAAACAATTCATCTTGAAGATATTTCTATGTCATCACACATAGAGCAGGCTTATCTCCCATAGTTCTTAAAAAATTAAATGAAATTATGTATCATTATTAGCACCAGATATGGGGTATATTTGGCTCCCAACAAAGGTTAGTTTCCTTTCTCTCTTTCTGTAACAGAAGAGTCAGTACTGTGATTCTGGAGGACTCTATTATCCATGTATAGATGTAGAAGGTCACAGAATCACAGAACTCCTGAGTTGATGGCTCTTATAGATCGCTTGACTCAAGTGGTAGAGTCTGTGCCAAAACAAAATATTTGCTTTCTGTTTGATATTTCTTTAATCCTTTTTCAATTCTAATATAATTCTGACTTGTATCTATTGTTTATCTTAAAAATTAAAGTAGAACATGTAATATTGTTAAATGATGATAATAAATCAAGTTATACAATATGCTCAAAAGAGACAAGCTTTGAATTTTCACTTAAAGAAGGAAACTCAAACCAAAGATAATATATGGCTTATTTTAAAAACACAAGTTGTGGTAAGAAACTCAAAAGTATTACTTTTGGGACACAGGACTCAGGGGCTAGTGGGAAGAGGTCTTACTGTCAGAATCTTTGTACATATTTTGCACTGTCCAGTTCATTGTACTTTTAGCATGTGACACCCAATCTGCTTGTTGCCTCTACTTACTTATATCTTCCCCTAGACTGTGAGCTCCTCAA
>CAUYQG010153139.1:0-24713 GCA_963574415.1 Tarsius wallacei
GTAATTCCGGCTACTCGGAAGGCTGAGGCGGAAGGATCGCCGGAGCCCAGCAGGTCGAGGCTGCGGTGGCCGGGAGCGGCCACTGCACTCCAGTCTGGGCGATCGAGTGGGACTCCAACTCAAAAAAAAAAAAAAAAAGAAAAAAAAATCCCTCATTACATCATACCTATATAAATATTTTGCACTAGAGTGGAGAATTTGAGTCAATGGATACCTTCTGTATCCTGTTATCTGGGTATCAGTTTAATTTAATGATAAATTTTATGAATAAATCTTGACAGGTTCTAGAAGTGTTCACATATAATTGTTTACAAAACGATTTCTTATCATGGAAGTAAAAATTACATGTTTATTGCCTGAAAGAGATATATACTTTTGCTTTTTCTGAATAGGTATGTAATGTAATTGACTTACAATTTCCATCCCTTCACCAACATAAATGCACATTGACTGATAAAAAGGTTTTGCACCAATACCCTTAAAGAAAAAGCAATTTACAAAAAGTTTATGTGTAGAGTCTGACGGTATTTCAAAGCACATCATCACCCAAATCTCTTTAACACACTCCCTTTCCCAGAAACATACACAAACATTGACTCAGTTTCTAATACACAGCTGGGATGACTTTTGTCACCATCATGAGAGGATATTTACACAGCTGGGATGACTTTTGTCACCATCATGAGAGGGTATCCCCTACCATTTCTCAACTATCCCCCAAATTAAAATTACAAAAACCAGGTATCTGTGACCATGAATTCAAGTCACTTTAAATTTCTGTCTCTGCATTTTTTAAATGTGATAAAAGTAATATGTACTCTGCCTATTTCATTTGGCTTTCATGGGAAACAAACAGAAAAATGTATGAAAGGACAAAAAAAAAGCAAAAGTAAGGACAAAAGGAAACTACAATTTAAAAATCTGATATAATGGCTTCACAGAAGTCTAATATCCTCCAAAAATAAATACTGATGTATCCAAGGAACGAAAAGAAAAATAGGTCATGAACTTAGCAACAAAGCTAGCCTTAACAAATTTTTAAAGTAGAGATTTTACAGACCACACCTTTCTAGTTATAATCCAATCAAAGTAAAAGCATATATGGAAGTAAAAACCAAACAAACTTAATTCTTTGGGAATTAGGAAACATATTCCTAACCAGATGATAAAAGAAAACCAAAATCTATCTAAAAGGTTGTAAAGGAAGAGCATTTTCCAATATCTAGAAAATCCAGCTAAACCTGTATTCAGGGAAATATAACCTTTATAAAAGTGATTTCAATATTAAAGAAATCTAGTACTCATCTTCCAGAAATTTAAAAATAAAATAAAAAAAACAACAAAATACTAGGAAGAGAAAATTAAGATAAAAGCTGAAAAAGATGAAATAAAACAGTAAGACCAAATAGGAAGAATAAATAAACCCAAAAGATGGTTCTTGTAACAGATTAATAAATTACACATAATCAGATTAAACAAAAAACACAAAGAAGCAAAAATACCCAAAATTTGGAATGAGAAAAAGATGTAACCACAAAAGAGAACAATGCAAATTTGTAGCAGCAAGTTTTAATGTAAAAGAAATGCACAATTCCTTAGCAAAATAAAAAGGGATGAAAAATTTGAACAGACTAGTTTCCAAATAAGAGAGTAAAAGGGCAATTAGAGATTTGCCATTAATGAATTAACAGCAGAGTATTCTCTAATCTTTAAGAGATAGATGAATAGAATTTTATTTGGAATTAACTATCCAATTACTAAGATAATATATCTTCAGATAGGGTGTTAAAACTTTTCTGCCTTCATAAAGAGAATAAAATTGAAGCAATATTCATGTTTCATTATTAATGAAATAAAAGTGAAAATCAGAGGATATGTTTGAAGCAAAATTATTCCATAGCAGAAGCAGGTACTGAGATATCTGGTCAAGTTGTAATATAAAAGATACTATCACTCAGCATCTTTACAGTACATTATCCAAAGCATATATTACCATTTTTCTTAAAGTCCAATAAAATGAAGAGGGCAAAACACACATTTTCTGTTATTCATTTATTTAGAAAATATTTCCTGACTGCCTGACAAAGTCTAGGTAAGAATGTTCATACCAGCAATGTAATGGAAATATAGTTTTTCTCTAAGAATGAATGAAAAGAGGAAATTTTCACATGAAAAAAATCAAGATGTATAAAACTTTAAGAGCATCATGTTACTTACAACTGCAAACTCATCTCTGTCAAGCATTCCATCATGGTCAATATCACTCAACTCCCAAACCTTAAACAGAGAAGAATTGATAAAGATTAGTGTTCTTTCATTTCATATGCTATTTAGGGACAGGAAAAGAAAGAGTACTGGTGAGAGTTAAGAGTAGAGATAAGCAAGTATCTAGTCATTAAATGCCTTGAAAGGAGTTTGAACTTTATCATAAATGCAATGGAAAGCTACAAAAAGTTTAGTTTTAAGTGAAAAAATATATATATATATAGAAAGAGAGAGAGAGTTTAGAAATCTCATATTGACCACACAGTGGAGAAATAATTAGTGGGAAATACTAAAAAATGGCTTTGGGGCTACGTCCCCCCCGGGTCTCCTCCCACTGTGAGAGCTTTTCTGTCCTCTTAATAAATCCTGCTTTCTCAAAAAAAAAAAAAAAGGCTTTTAAGTCAATATTTACCGGCACCTAAAATCTATGTAACATTGATCTAGTAACAGCAGTACTAGTATTGGTGATGTGGTGGTTGTCAACATCATCATTACCATGGCAGCTAGCATTTAAAGAATAAGTAACAAGCACTGCACTAAGTACTTTACATACATCATCATATTTAATCCCTATAATTTTATAAACTGGGAATTATGCCCATTTTAAAGATTAGAAAACTGAGACATGGTTTCCTAATGACTTGCCCAACATCACATAGCTAGATAGTACAATCAGGATTTGACCCTATGTAATCTGCTTAAGCGGGAAATCACAGAAAGGGCAAGAGATTTAAAGGCAGTAGATATAGATAGGGTTTGAAATATGAAGAAGGGGCCGGGCTCAGTGGCTCAGCCTGTAAACCCACGCTTTGGGAGGCTGAGATGAGTGGATTGCCTGAACCTGCGGGTTCGAGACCTGCCTGGGCAACTTGGCGAGACCTCATCTCTACAATAAATCAAAAAATCAGCCAGGCGTGGTAGTGCATGCCTGTAATTCTGGCTATTCGGAAGGCTGAGGCGGAAGGATCGCCCGGAGCCCAGCAGGTTGAGGCTCCAGTGGCCGGAAGCGGCCACTGCACTCCAGTCTGGGCAACAGAGTGAGACTCCAACTCAAAAAAAAAAAAAAAAAGAAATATGAAGAAGGGTAGAGAGAAATCAGAAACAGCGCAAGAGTGGAAGGAAGTAGGCAGAAGCCTAGATGAAGTTGGTATTTATGAATTTACAATTACACCAATCTTATTAGACTTTCTCAACAGTCTGGATGCAACAACAGAGAAGGCAGAAAATTAGCTTCGTGCAAAGTTTGATTTTCAGGCTGGGCACAGTAGTTCACAGCTGTAATTCCAGCACTTTGAGAGGCCACGATGGGAGGACTGCTTGAGCCCAGGAGTTCGAAACCAGCCTGGATAACATAGCAAGACCCATCTATATTTTTTAAAAAGAAAGAAAAATTAAAATTTAAAAAAGTTGGATTTTCAAAAATAAAAATAAAAAATTTGGATTTTCATCAGGCAGGAGACATGGAAGAATAACATGGCAAAGGAAGCTAAGGATAAGAACACAGAACTGTGGACCAAAAAAAGGAACAGAGTTTTATTTTTACAACATGAAGAGAGTTATGGAGATGGATGGTAGTGATGGTTGCATTACAATGTAAATGTACTTCATACCACTGAGTTACACTTAAAAATCGGTTAAGATGGTAAGTTTCATGGTATGTGTATCTGTTATAATTTTTAAGTTTTTTAAAAAGAAAAGTAAAGTCAAGAAGCCTAAGATTTAAAGGTCTTTGTAAGGTCAAAGATTAAAGTCTTGCAAGTATATAGGAAAGAGATCTAAAAAGATAAGAAGTAAAAGTTACAGGGTAGAATGAATGATTTCAAAGATAAACCTATCCCTCACAAGACAACATGATATAGCCATGCAGTTAGGTGGCACACGTAAAATCTGATGATCTCCAGAAATTAACTCAAGCAATTGGGAGTTCAGAGTGTACCGCATAAAGAAAAAAAGGATCTACTTAAGGGACTTACATATATAACTACTTGCAACCACTCATATTTTACTTGGTTATAGGGAATAACCAACTGCAGAAATAGGATGACCATAATTTTATACATTAAGTTAAAACACAAAAAAGCCTATACTAATACAACTTTAAAATAAAGCTATGTATTTTTCAACAATGAATTGTGTTTCTAGTAAATATAAAATTAAAATACATAAAAATTATGTTTAGAATTTAATAATATCTTACTCTTCCAAGGATATCCACAGGCAACTTAGAATTGAGCAACACTGGTTTCACTTTATCACCAGACAGAAATCCATCTACTGGGTTTAAACTATCAAAAATTGCATCATATTTGGCCTTATCTTCAGACTACAATACAAAAAAAAAAACACACACACACATGCAAGTTAAATAATGGTGAAAAAGATTCAACTATAGTTATAAAACTCAAGTCCTCAAAGAACACACCCAGTATTTTTTTAACTGTCATTTAAAAATTTTTCACTTTCATCAAAATATAGTATTTACTGGAAAGATTTGCAAGTAAATAATTTCAAAGTGACTTTGCCCAAGAGCCCATTATTCATTCCTTATTCCTTTTGTAGCTGGAACACTATCTTTGCTTTTCTGCTGTTAAGTTAGAATCAGAAGATTTCAGAGGTAAAAGTGCTGTGAAGAGGATCTAGTCCAACCCTTTCACTTACACAGACCAGAGCAAGAAAGTAACTTTTATAAGAAGACACAGCTAGTTAGTGATAGTCTATAACAAGCATGTCCAACTCACAGACCACAGGCTAGTCCTGTAGCCCCACAAAATCTTTTTAACATCATGTGTTTTTTAGGGCTTCTTTTCTTTGTGACTACATGCATAGTTCCATTTTTGAAGTTCCAAAGTGATACTGTGCTTGAAATGAAATTAAATTATGGCAAGCTCAAATTATGGAAAATAATTTAACACATTTTGTTACAATGGCTAAACGCAATACTATGAACTGCCAAAAACATGCAGCTTTGCTTTCTGTTAACACAGAATATGAAAACAGATTTCAGGATTTCCAGCAAAAAAAATCATTATTTTCTATATTTGCTACACCACTTTTAGTTGACATTAAAATTTTACCTGCAAATTTTCAAATGGAATGCAAAGAGTTACAATCAGACATCCAACTGAAAGAAAAATTTGACCACGTCTCCTTATTGAACTTTCATAGGACCTATCTTCCTAGAGAAAAATTTCCCTCACTTGATAATCAAGCCTTATTCATGACATCACCTTCTGGCAATACATACATTTGTGAGCAGTTGTTTTCAATTATGAAGCACACGAAGAGCAAAATTTGAGCAAACATTTCTGATGAGCATCCCTTGAGAACTCACCAAGAATTGCGAACACGTCCATCAAACCAGACACTGATAGATTAGTTTTACAAAAACAAGATCAAATTTCCCACTAGCTTTATATTATTCTCATTTTTCTAAACTTTATAATAAAAATATATTTTTAAAAAGAAGTCTTATCATGTATACACACACTAACTATATTATATAATTTATGTGTGGCCCAAGACAATTCCTCTTTATATGATGCAGCCCAGCCAGGAAAGTCAAAAGGTTGGACACTCCTTGTCTCTGACTTTTTAAAGATATTAAGCACATCTCAAATTTAAGTTTTATTTAAATTTAAATTCAAATTTAAATAAAAATTTTTTTAATTAGGGGGTAAAAATAAACATCAAGATTCCCCCATTTTTCCCCAAGATTCCCCCATTTTTCCCCGAAGCAAGATTTCTTTTTTTGTCAATAAAATATTTTCTAAAATGTATAAACTACTTGTACGGCATGAAAAACCATTATTTGCATAGTCAAGGCCAGATTCCTATACTTTTTAAAATTAGTTAATAGCCCACAGCATACAGAGACATACAAATCAAAATGGCTTTCAAAAAAAAAAAAAACTGTGCACATTTATCAAAGCTCGTTCTATCTGCTATATTCCAATAATGATTTTAAATCATTAGTTGTCAAGATCTGGTACGATAAAATCAGTTTGCCTCTAAAAAACTATATGCAAAATACCCATTTCTGAAAAAGATGCCATAAAGAATTGTTTGTTTTAGAGTCATAAGGAGAATACCTAACCAGAATTTTTAAATAATAAATAACCAGTGGGATAAACTATCTTTTTATCAAAGATTTCAGATAATACAGGATTATGACAACATCATTTATTCTTTATGACAGAAATGAGATTAGATCAAAACCAATTGTCACAAAATGACTGATAGAGCTGAAAAATTCCTCAAAGATTTCTAATACCAATATTTCCCCTACTGTCTTTAAATATAATATGAAAGTCTAATGCACATAGCAATATATTTGGGGGGAGAGGAGGATGTATGTGGGTAGGAAGCAAAGCAAGAGTAAGGAAAGAACAGTTACAAAATTTACTTACTTTTACAGCCCATGGGAGCTCAGTTGCAGAGGTTCCACTGACTAGCAAAGGACTACTAGTATCATGCTAAAAAGGAAAGTATAGCACATAGAGTTGAAATCTTCACACCAAGAAGCAATGAAGAAAAAGTGGATTTTGGATTTAAATAAATTCATACAAAATTCTAGATCTCAATTCACACAGAACTCTATTTTACATTTACTGGACCCTCACCTAAGTACCAGTGAAATAAAATATTTTCACTAAGTTAGTTGCATAAATGATTTGGAGCACTAACTAAAAAGTATTAGTATTATTAAAAAAAAAAAAAATCTAGGCTGGGCACAGTGGCTCACACCTATAATCCCAACACTTTGGAAGGCCAAGGCAGGAACTGCTTAGGCCCAGGAGTGCCAGAGCCTGGGTAACATAGTTGAGACCTCTTCCTTACAAAAAAATACAAAAATTAGCCAGGCATGGTGGGACACGCCTATAGTCCCAGCTACTTGGGAGAATGAGGTGGAAGGATTTCCTGAGCCCAGGAAGTCAAGGCTGCAGTGAGCCAGGAACTTGCCACTGCGCTCTAGCCTGGGTGACAGAGTGAGACCCTGAAGAAAGAAAGAGAAAGAAGGAAGGGAAGGGAAAGGGGGGTAAAAGGAATAGGGAGAGGAGGAGCAGGAGAGGGGAGAGAGAGAGATCCTACTACAACTGAGATCAAGATAAAGATTATTTGACTCACATCAGTAATCCCAGAACCTTGTGAGGCTGAGGCAGGAGGCTTACTTGAGCCCAGGAGTTCGAGCCCAGCCTAGACAACAAGCAAGAACTTGTCTCAACAAAAAATTAAAAAAATTAGCCAGGTGTGGTGGAATGTGCCTCTAATCCCAGCCACTTGGGAGGCTAAGGCAGAAGGATCGCCTGAGTCCAGAGGATTGAGGCTGCGATGAGCCATGATGGTGCCACTGCACTCCAATCTGGGCAACAGAGTGAGACCGTGACTCAAAAAAGATTATTTGAATGTTAAATACATACATACACACACACACACACACACACACACACACACACACACACACACAGGTCCCTATTAACTGATGTCCTTTTCCCAGCATTATTTAAGGAAAGAAAGTAGACTGGAAAAAAACCCATTTTGCATTTGTAAGTTACAAGCATATGACACCTATTTTCTTTTTTTTGAGTTGGAGTCTCACTCTTGTCACCCAGGCTGGAGTGCAGTGGCAGGCTCATGGTCACCACAGCCTCCACCTGCTGGTGTAAGTGATTCTTCCGCCTCAGCCTTCCTAGTAGCTGGAACTACAGATGCATGCCACCACGTCCGGCTAGTTTTTGTGATTTATTGTAGAGATGAGGTCTCACCAAGTCGCCCAGGCAGGTCTCGAACCCCTGGGCTCTGACAACCCTCTCGCCATGGCCTCCCAAAGTGTTGGGATGGCAGGCTGAGCCACGGGGTCCAGCCACATGACACCTATTTAACAGCATTCTCAAATTACTATGCTTACCTGGCTGAAGAGACAGATGAATATATTTGAAAAAATATTTAGAATACGGTCATGTACCAAAAGATGATATTCTGGTCAATGATAGACTACATATATAACGTGGCCCTATAAGATTATAACACAGTATTTTTACTGTATCATTTCTATGTTTAGACATACAAATACTCAACATTGTATCACAACTGCCTATAGTATTCAGTACAGTACAGTATTTAGTGCCATACAAGTTTGTAACCTAGGAGCAATAGACTAAACCACATAGCCCTGGTGTGTAGCAGGCTGTATCATCTAAGTATACTCCATGTTGTTTGTACAACAATGAAATCACCTAATGACACACTTCTCAGAATGTATCTCCATTGTTAAGCAACACATAACTATAATATAGTTAGGCAACAAATCCCTAACTTAACCCTCTCTGACTACATAGCTAAACACAGAAATGCAGAAATTCTCTAAACATAAGTTAAATTACTAGCATAAAGACCAAAAACTTTTAAAATATTGAGTTTAAAAACAAGCAAGAGGGCTGGGCTTGGTGGCTCAGCCTATAATCCCAGCACTTTTGGGAGGCTGAGGTGAGTGGATTGCCTGAGCCAATGGGTTCAGGGCCAGCCCGGGCAACTTGGTGAGACCTCATCTCTACGATAAATCAAAAATTAGCCGGTGTGGTAGCACGTGCTGGTAGTTGTAGTTCCAGCTAATTGGAACGCTGAGGTGGAAGGATCACCAGAGCCCACCAAGTCAAAACTAGGTTGGCCATGAGAGTGCCACTGCACTCCAGCCTCAGCGACACAGAGACGCTAACTCAAAAAAAATAACAACAACAAAAAAAAAAAAAACAAGCAAAAGCCAAGAAATTCCTGAAAAAAGGAATGTGGTAGAAAAAACTAGCCGTGTCAGATATGAAAATATGTTACCAAATATAATAGTTAATACAATGTAAGACTAGCATATGGATAAACAAATAGAGTAATGGGTAAGAACAACAACAACAACAGAAATCCAGAACACAACCAAATACATAAGAGAATTTAGCACTTGACTGAGGTGGCATCTCAAAGAAAATGAAGGGATGGGAAGGGAAAGACTGATTATTCAATAAACTGTATTAGATCTGTAGGGTAGGCATCTTGAAAAAAAAAAATTTGAATTCATACTCACATCTTACATCAGCAATAACTTAAATATTAAAAAAAGAAAAAAATCTAAACCTATTTATTTAAATAAAAAACAATAATAAGCCAAACTCAGTGGTACACATCTATAATCCCAGCTACTTGAGAGGCAGAGGCAGAAGGATAGCTGGAGCCCAAGAGTTGGAGGGCAGTCTGGGCAACATAGCAAGATCCCACCTCTTTAAAAAAAAAGAAATTGGAAGTAGTGGGAAACTGCATGGAGGATGGGGGAGAGAGAAGCACACCTCATCAACGGTACCTGCAAAATGAACATTTGTACACCTAACCCTCAATTGTACCTCACATCCTTAAAATTAAAAAAAAATTCTTTAATACTAATTTTTTTAAATGGGGAAAAATTGCATGCTATTCATAGCAACTCATGTAGACAAAGGGTTAATTTCCTAACATTTAAAGAGCCCCTAGAATACAACGGAAAAAGACCAATAATCCAAGAAAAAAATGGGCAAAAGCTATAAACAGACATTCACATAAAGGTAATGTAAATGGATGATTAGCATAAGAAAAGCTATTCAACCTCACTCCATAAAACCAAAAGGGCAAATTTATAATTACATTTACATACCATCTGTCCTATCAAACTGACAAAAATCTAAGTTTGACAACAGGCCAAGTGTGATGGCTCATGCCTGTACCTTGAGCACTTTAGGAAGCCAAGGCAGGAGGATTGCTTGAGACCACAAGTTCAGGACCAACCTGGATAACATAGTGAGACCCTCTATTTAAAAATTCTTAAATTAGTCAGATGTGGTGGCAAACACCTACGGTCCCAGCTACTCAGAAGGCTGAGACAGGAGGATCCCTTAAACCCCGGAGTTTGAGGTTACAATGAGCTATAATACATTACTGCAATCCAGTCTGGGAAGCAGAATGAGACCCTATGTTTGATAAAAATAAAAAATAAAAAGTCTGACAACAGTATGCTAGCAAAAGTATTAAGAAACAAACCCTCAAACAATTGTTGATGGGAGTGGGAACTAATACGACAACTACAGAAGGCAAGTTGAAAATATACATGGAAACAACAAAGCCAAAAACTTTTTGAATAGCATTTCCACTTTTGAAAATTTATACATATATATTCTTGTACATGCAAAATAACATATGTAAAGTTATTATTTGTTGCATTTTTTATAACAAAACATTATAAATAAGTTAAAAACCTATCAATAAGAAATTAAGTAATTATGGTAAATACAAGCAAAGAAATACTATGCAGCTATAAAAAACAAAGAGGAAGATTTTTACATAATGACATGTAAAGCTCTTTAAAAAATAAGTTATTTATAAAAGGGATAGAACTGTATATATAGTACGCTACAATTAATGTAAAATGAGGAAATACCTATGCATTTATATTTTATATAAACATAACTCTGTGAGGGAGAATTAAAATATATATATGTGTGTGTGTATATATATATATTTTTTTTTTTTTTTAATACATATATATATATATTTTTTTTTTTTTTTCAAGGCAGGATCTCACTGCCCATGCTGGAGAGCAGTGGTACAATTCTAGCTCACTGCAGCCTTGACCTCCTGGGCTCAAGTGATCTTCCTGCCTCAGCCTCCTGAGTAGTTGGGATTATAGGCATCAGCCAGCACACCTGGCCTAATATATTAATTTTAATTTACAAATCATGTGGCATCATTTTTAAAAATTAAATACAACTTAAATCTAAAAGCATTTCTTACAAATCTTGGTGGAGGAACAGCCAGGTTCAAGCTACTCAGTGAAACCTCCAATCCGTTCTGGGCACATGCCACAAGACGCAAAGCAACAAAGAATTCCTGAGAAAGAAAAGTATAAGTGTTAAGAGCATTTTCTATCTACCTATCTACCTACCTACCTATCTACCTACACACATACTTATAATCTAAAGAAATAAGACAATTCACAATTACTTTAGTGTTTTTATGTAGCAACAAACATAAGGGCACACTTGCTTCAAAAACACTTGCTTTACAATTGAGAAAAGACTTATGTACAAAGCTGTTTCTAATATTATGAATAGCAAGTAACAATATAAATGGGAAAATAGTTCATACATACAGACAGAGGAAATTACACAGAATATTCATGTTTCGTTTTCTTTTTTTGTTTGTTTTTTGAGTTAGAGTCTCAGTCTGTCACCCAGACTGAGGTCTCATCAAGTTGCCCAGGCTGGTCTCGAACCCCTGGGCTCAGGCAATCCTCTCACCTCCACCTCCCAAAGCGCTGGGATTACAAGCATGAGCGACCACGCCTGGCTAGAATTACTCATGTTTCAAAGAGTATTTAATGATGTTAAGAAATGTACTCTATCATTTAAGTGAAAAAAAAAAAGAATTAGAAAAACAAAAGATTATAAATCGTGATACTAGATCAGTAATCCAGAATAGCAACAGATAATAAATGGAAATAACTATGCAGCATCTAAAACAATTATATCATTTCTTGTCTTCAAAATACTTATAAATCTCCCTTAAAGTCCCTGGATTTTTTAACATTTAAAGTCTCAGTCCAAAAGTTACTAAATAAATAAATGCAAAGAAGCTGAAGCAACTGTTTTTTTTCCAGCTATTCTGAGTTAAGAGTCAGGTCTGGGCTGGGCACGGTGGCTCAAGCCTGTAATTCCAGCACTTTGGGAGGTCGAGGTAAGAGGATTTCCTGAGCCCTTGGGTTCGAGAACAGCCTGGGCAACTTGGTGAGACCTCATCTCCACAATAAAAAAAAAAAAATCAAAAAAACTAGCCAGAGGGGGTAGCACGTGCCTGTAGTTCCGGCCACTTGGAATGCTGAGACAGGATTGCCAGAGTCCAGCAGGTCAACACTGTGGTGGCTGTGTCCGTGCCACTGCACTCTAGCCTAGGTGATGGAGTGAGACTCCAACTCAAAAAAATAACTAAAAAAAAAGAGAGTCAGATCTGGGAATAGACATGATAACAAAAGCCTTTACTGCAGTTCTAATTTTTCCAATTTGTCAATACCATAGTATACATGTTGATACAATCAACCCTCCAAGACTTTTCTCAGACCCCCTATTCTCCCCATACCCTTCATACCCAATTCCTAACCTATTCTTATCAGCTTGTAGGCTGTGATTGCCTTCACTCATTTCTTGGGGGAAAAAAATGCTATTTCAAGACATCCCCTTTTCTTCTCATTCATTCCACAAGCTTTCTGTGCAATCTGACTTCAACTTCACGATTTGCAAAAGAAACTACTACCTATGTCACAAATAATATCCAAATACAATAGACTTTAAGAGAGAAAAAAAAGGCCTTATCCTGCTCATTCTCTTTGCTGTCTGGAAAAGTATGATCCTCCCTGAAGCTCTCCTCCACCAATATAGGTTTGTAAAGCTCCCCTAGTTCTCCTCTGACCTTTCAAATCTCTTCTGCTGGAACCAATGCCTCACCCAACCTTAAAATACTGGTATTATAAGTATTCCAAAATGACCCTCTTTTTTTTCTCACTTTATGTGAGATTCAATTACCCTTAGGTCATCAGGTCTACTCCCACAATATGGATGGGCTCTGAAGTGAAATAATTCTGCATTAAATTCTAGTTCTGCTACTTGAGGCAACAGGCAAGTTAAACAAAACTCTTCCACCAAAGGGAAGCTAATACCTACCTTGCAATGTATTATAAGCAACAAAATAAAAACTATGCTATGGGAAGAAAGTGACTGGTATCACTTTTGGCACATAGAAACGCAGTAAGTGTTGGGTTTTTTATTTCATTGATAGGTTAACTCCAAAATCTATGCCTCTAATGCAAATTCAAAGTTTAACAGCAGACTTATAAATCTAGCTATTTGGAAGTAACAAAGAGAACTCAAACTCAACACCCAAAATCCAGGGATATCAGTGAAGAATTTATTATACTGTAAAATCTTAAGTAACCACATCTGTCAGGTTCACCTCTGTAATGTTAAAGTCTGGCTCATAACGGACTCCCAACAAATATTTGCTGACTGACTACATAGCAGTTGGGTGCACATATGAATTTAGTTTTCCTTTATCTCCAATGTATGAACTAGCCTTTCTATCCAGAGGCTCCAGTGGGGACTATAATCTAACCCTAAAATCTTAATTTAAAAACTGAACTGCCTCATCTAATTTTTCCCCTATCTTTTCTGGTTTGATCCCGCTTCAACTATCCCCATGTCCAAGAGGGATTTATCTTTGAATAGTGGTACTCAGCAAATGTTCAGCATGTAGCAAACTTTGAATTCAATCCTATACAACTCTGAAATCCATCCCCAACTATCAGAACTTTAAAGTATACTGATGGTGTTCAATACTCCCGGCCATAACCACTTTTATATATTCTGGTCCAGAGTTTACTTCCGGCTTGTAAACCAGTTTTTTGTTTAGATGTCACAGGTAATGCGTAGGCCAGAATACTCAAGTTTGATTAGCCAAGTGCTTCCTTTCAAATGTACTGGGCAATACCATCCTACCAATAAAATCTACTTTTTTAAAAAAAAAAAACAGGACTTACTAAGAGGACAGAAAAGCTCCCACAGTGGGAAGGGACCCAAGGGGGTTGCCCAAATCTATTTTTACTTATAACCCTGTACATCCAAGAAATTTAATTAAAGAGCAAAGTCTTTCTGAAAGACAGAAAAATAAACTCCAGGAGAACAATGTTACCAAACAAACATTAACCTTTAGGAATTAGTTATTTTAACATCCAGTGATGGGAAATATTTTCATTGTGACAACACTTGGCCTTGCAAAACCCTAATGTTGGTAAAAACCAATTTTTAGTTTAAAAATTCAAAAATTTTGATTTACCAAAAATATTTTCATATGAATCTCTGAATCTTACTTGTTTGTTCAGGATGCCTTTGCCATCCGTGTCAGCTAAATCCCAAATCTGAAATTTAGGGGGAAAAAAGCATCAATCTATATTTTAAACAAAAATCATCTTAATGATAAATCAAATCTCTGCCATTTGCAACCTTAAGCTATCTGGTATTCAGATCTAAGAATCATGCGATTAAGAGTAGAAAGAAACCTTAAAGATTATTTAGTACAACCGTTCACAAAGATACTAAGTCCCAATAATGTTAAATGACTTGGCTTAAGAACATTCAGGGCACCAGGGAAAGAACTGAAACCAGGTTCTAAATGCCAGCCAAATGCCTTTTTCACTAACCCAGGTTCCAACTCTAAGTCTAATGCTCCTTCTACTAGAACATACACACTACCTTGATTTTAGATCCTTATTAAACATCGTATTCTTTCCCATGGGCAAGTTGAGATGATTAGTGTTTATTTGTGAATAATTATTAATAGTAATTATTTCACAGGATTTTGAATATATGTCAATATAATGTTTAAAGATTTGTTGGGAGCGGGGCTTTCCACTTCTCTGTGCTCTTTCCAAAGCCTCCCATCCCCCACTCTATTCACCACACATTAAACAAAGACAGTTATAATAGAGGAAGTAGGGTCAGAGCCAAGTCTGAGAGGGTGGCAAGATTCCCAATCTTTACTGTTTCTCCCCACCAAATGTACTGTTACTTCCTCATTTCATCCAACGAAAAAGTAATTTACTTCTAAAAATCTGAAAAACACCTTCTTTTCAAGATGGTGAAATCACTACACCACAAACTCCCTCCAACCCATTATTGTAACGGCTTCTAATGATTCAGTTCTAGTTTCTAAGTTTCTCGCTGGTATCTTTATGAATTTGCATCCAGTTCACCTATAGTAGTAAATATTCATTATACTTTAGCTATAATAAACAAATACTACCTTTCCAAGTATCAAGTCTGGAAGCCCTGATTTTTTCAGGAAAGCAGCAGCATCAGAAGCCAAAACCCTTCCAGTATTGCCTGCATCAACCTGAAAAGATATAAACCATAAGCCGACAAAAAAACACAAAAGCAAAATTACCACCATTACCTGTCTTCTATCCCTGTGACGTGGGAACTGGCTTTTTCAAGAAAGGAACAGTAATTTTTGACTAACATGGCCAAGGAATATACTGAGAGCCATATGAGTCGAGTACCATCTAGACAGAACTGGCCATTTGCAAAATGTTTTTTATAATACTTGCTATACAAATGAGAAAACTGGCCGGGCTCGGTGGCTCAGCCTGTAATCCCAGCACTTTGGGAGGCCAAGGTGAGTGGATTGCCTGAGCCCGCAGGTTTGAAACCCACCTGGGCAACTTGGTGAGACCTCATCTCTACAATAAATCAAAAATTAGCCGGGTGTGGTAGCGCACGCCTGTAGTTCCAGCTACTTGAAAGGCTGAGGCAGAAGGATCTCCGGAGCCCAGCAGGTTGAGGCTGCGGTGGCCGGGAGCGGCCACTGAACTACAGTCTGGGTGACAGAGTGAAGACTCCAACTCAAAAAAAAAAAAACAAATGAGAAAACTGAAGCTCAGAGGAGGTAAAAGCAAATTAGTGGAGTCACAACATCAACATGTATCCTCTAACTAAATCTTCTATAGTTGTCATTTAAATTCCAATGAAATGGCAAGAGGAAGAAAAGAGCAATATTTCCTAAAGAGGTCTTTTGACAAATAGAAATAGCTGCATATGTTACCTGCCTCTTCAGACATCTTTAAATCATCTCCTTCTGCTTTTATTCCTACTCTTAGAAACTGCAGCAGTTTTTTAGAAATCAAACCAATATCAGTTCTAAAACCAGCAGTGATTCCTTAATAAACTTTAATAAGCATTTTTAAAACTGTGGCCAGGCATGTTGGCTCACACCTATAATCCCAGCACTTTGGAAGGCTGAGGTGGGAGGATCTCACACTTGAGGCCAGCTGTGAGACCAGCCTAAGCAACACAGTGGGAACTTGTCTCTACAAAACATCAAAAAAATTAGCCAGGAGTGGTGGCGTGTACCTGTAGTCCCAGCTATCTGGGAGGCTGAGGTGGAAGGATCGCCTGAGCCCAGGAGGTCAAGGCTGCAGTGAGCCGTGATCATGCCACCCTAATGCCAAATAAAAAATAAAAAAAACTCAAACAAACAAAAAACAACAAACAAAAAAAAACCTGCTAGTTCCTGAAACACATTAAGGGAAATATACCATTTTAACTGATTAGGGACTTTCCTCTAAGAATGAGGTCACAAAAACAGAAGAAAAAAAGACTCATTTAAAAAAAAAAAAAATTTCCCGAGGTTCTATTTGTAAAAACAAAAAGTAAATTTTAAAAAGTCAGGGGAAAGGTAACAGGACACTAGGATATTTGTGAGATAACTGTTCAGCTTAGATTCACTATAAGCATATATTACACAAAGCATTCCAGACAGTTCAGTACCAGCAAAGAAGCAAAAGGGAAACCCTTTCTTTTTCTTTTCTCTTTTTTTTTTTTTTTTTTGAAAGCAGGATTTATTGAGAAGACAAAAAAGCTTCCAGAGCAGGAAGGGACCTGAGGGGTCACCAGAACCCTTTCTTTCAAGTGCTAGAACATGGGATAAATCAGGCGCTCAGCAAAAAAGTATTGCCTAATCCTTCAAATTTGGGGTAAGAAGAAAGTAAAGAAAGGGATAGGAAACCTGCCTACAGAATTCCCAGAATTCCTTTTCTTTGCCCACTCCCTGACCAGGGTTGGGCACATCCAACATAACCCAAATAGAAAGGCACTCAGGGAAACATCGATCAAACTCTCATGAAATATTTATGTACTATAACCTAGTAAAGAATGTTACTATCGTACATTCTTTTGGTTACTATAATAAACACAGCCATTTAGACTTCATCATCTACAGTCGTTTCTATTGTACTCTCATGCTTGCCTAAAGGATCTGCCATAAGCTATAGGCTGGAAGCTGTGTCTTCAACAAAGAAAGTCTTACAGCATCATGAAAATAGCTATACTTTTGATGTACTCTATAATATATTATATATACTTATTCTACATATTCTGAATTACTAACACTTCAAAAAATGGACTTTTGGGTAAAGATGTCTGAGTTGACCTCAGCTAGACTACTTTCAGACTGTACTGGTAGACAAGTCAGGGTATCTGGACTCTTTTCAGTCCAGAATCAAATGTATTTCATAAAAAGAGACTTCTAACCCAAGATGCAGCTGAACAAGAACTGATTACACAGGACTGACTGAACTGTTGAGAAAATTTTGGTTATTTAGTTGGAATACTGTTGATATTATTTTTAAGGTTCTATTTTCTAATGTGAAAAGATCCTTTCTTTTTCTTCTTAGGCTATCTCAATCCTTAATTTAGTAAAAGGCTCTCCTTTTGTAAACTAAGTGAAATAGTTTTCAATGGTATCTGATTTTCACTAACCCTCTGGAATTCAAAAACAAAGATGTTTACTGAATGGCTTTACTCTTTATGGCAATAAAGTTATTAACTGGGTTCAATAGCAACTTGTTCTTTTTATCAGGATACAATTAGATAAATTGATTATGCAAAACAAGGCCATTTTTGAGAGTGATTCCCTTTTATTACTATAAGGATAAAGAATTTGGCTTTATGTGGCACCAATGTTTATAAAGTCCTCCCAAGAAAACCAGCCTGCTACTTGGTTTATAAGGTCCCTGCCTCATAGTAGTAAAGCAAGGTCTCTTATCAGTAGGCAAGGAATCTTAGCAAATCTCAGAAACCTCAAGATGAGATAAATTCACCTAAATTTATATGTACCGGAGGTGAAATATGGTGGAGAGAATTTCAAAGGTTCGGAGAAGGTCGGGCTCAGTGGCTCGGCTTGTAACCCCAGCACTTTCAAGTGCTAGAAGGTTGAGGCGAGAGGACTGCCTAAGCCTGTGAGTTCAAGACCAGCCTGGGCAACTTGGCAAGACCTTGGTTCTACAATAAATAAAAAACTAGCCAGGCATGGTAGTGCACGCCTGTAGTTCCGGCTACTTGGAAGGATCGCTAGAGCCCAGCAAGTCGACGCTGGGGTGGCCCTGAGTGTGCCACTGCACTCCAGCCTGGGCAACAGAGTGAGACTCCAACTCGAAATAAAAAATACAAAATAAAAGGTTCAGAGCCTAGCCTCAAGATAGAAGAGCAAATGTAACAGAGGCTTTAAAAAGTACAATCTGAGATTCTTAAAATTTTTCAAGTAGAAATTAATTCTCTACCTTAGATTTTGTTAAAAAATATATGTCTCTAGATTTGCAAGTCAAAACCAAGGAGACCTACAATAATTAACTAACACGTGCTGTGACTATGTAGATAGCCAGGCCAAATAAAAGGACACCAGGCTTTTCTGTGATCATGATCACAGGAAGGAAAACTTAAAGGGAAAAAAAAAAGACCCAATACTTGGAAATGGGCAAATAAGCTTGTCTATACACTCAAGAGATTATCTGATCTATGTATGTATACTTGATTGACTTTCTACTGACTCGACTACTCTATACTCTGTAGGGATAGAGGTTAAATTAAAGGAAAATTTGCCATGCAAATTATTCCTGTCCATACCAATGCAAATGAATTCTGCCTGTGGAGAATATAAATCTCTGTAACTCATATTCTCAGTTTTACATTTGACTGGTTCTCCCAGTAATTAACGAGTTGAATAAAAATCTTTGATACATGTTTATTTTATATTTGTAAGAAAGTCATGGTTTTTACCTTGTGAAATTATACTTCAATAAGTCTTAAAAACAAAAGTTATTTCTACTTGTTTTATAAATTGTATTCTTATATCTGAATAACTATATCTAATGCTGTATTTTTTATATATATATATATTTAAGACAACTAAGTATTTGAATAATTATCTTTCCTTCATTTTTCTGGGAGCTTGTCAAAAGTTTATTAAGTACTCAAAGTAGGGGGCACAGGAAGATGAAAACCAGATATATCAAATTTATCCAGCTAGCTGATAATCTACATATGTACAATAAAGATTTGACAGTACATTTTAAGATCTAGGAAAACAATGAAACAAAATTCTTACCTGTCTATAATATTTTTCATATACAGGATTCCCACTTGATAACTAAAATAAATAAATAAATAAAAATTAGATGCTATTCAGTAGCTTCTATTAACATATTTGGTATTCATTAAACAGATCAAACAAAGATGAAACAGAGAAACAAAGATGAATAATATAAAATAGCTTTGATTTCAAGAAGTTAGGTTTTGTTTCTTCTTGGGGGAAGAAGAAGCATAAATAAAGACAGTCACATGGGTTACTAAGAGTCAGGTAAACAAAAAATAAAACAAGAATCTTACATTTATTTTTGACATCAGAATTCTTTTCCTTATCCACAATTTTACCCAGAAATCCAACATATAACAAATTAGGAATGAAATGCTTTAGTTAAAACCAGTTGACAGGCCCAAAGTCCCAAGTACTCATCCTCAATGAAAGTACCCAATGTAGTTAGGAATACAGTCCAAAAATCACTTTTATAAAATAATCAGTGAGGCCGGGCATGGTGGTTCAAGCCTGCAAACCCAGCACTTTCGGAGGCCAAGGTGAGAGGATTGCCTGAGCTCAGGAGTTCAAGATCAGCCTAGGCAACTTGGTGAAACCAAGTCTCTACAATAAATCCAAAAATAAGCCGGGCTAGGTAGCGCCCACCTGTAGTTCCAGGTACTCGGAAGGCTGAGGCGGAAGGATCGCCTGAGTCCAGCAGGTCAAGGCTGCAGTGGCTGTAAGCCTGCCACTGCACTCCAGCCTGGGCAACAGAGTGAGACTCCAACTCAAAAATAAATAAATAAAATAATCAATGAATATACAAACTGATATACAAAAAAGATGATGATGTCATCAGATATGAAGTGCTTACAGGCAGGCAGCGCCATTCAATTCACACTAGAGTTCAAAGGGTTCCTTGGTCAGTTGATTAACAAACTTAATATTTCATCTAAGGGGCCAGGCATGGTGGCTTACGCATTTAATCCAAACAATTTGAGAAGCTCAAGTGGAAGGATTGCTTGAGCCCAGGAATTCAAGACCAGCCTGGGCAACATAGCAAGACCTCGCCTCTACAAAAAAAATAAAACCATTAGCTGGGGATAGTGGTGTGTGCCCGTAGGCCCAGCTACTTGTGAGGATCAACTGAGCCCAGGAGGTCAAGGCTGCAGAGAGCCATGAACATGCCACGCGCTGAGTAAGACAAAGTGAGATCTCGACTAAAAAAAAAGTTTTCATCAGAAAGGCTTCTTGGAAGTATCAATGTTTGAAGTATCAGGTTTGCCTGCAAATGAAAGTATAAGAGTGTTCTGGAACCTTCATCAAGAAGGCTTCATGATGAAAACTGACATCAGAGCAGGAACTTGAGGTATGGGGAAAGGGGAATTCTATACAGAGTTAACAGTATGCACAAAAGCATATAATCAACAGAAAACTCAGTTGTGTCTGAAAAGAACACCAAGAAGTTCTCAATGGAAAGAAGAATGGGAGATAAGATTACAAAGTTTGTAGAAGATAACTTATGGAGGGCCTCATGTGCCACAGAAGAAGTAAAAATAAAATGAGCAAAGAAAGGGAGACAGATTCAAGAGTTATTAACTTGGTAATAATTCTTGATATTAAGTGATAATTTATACATGAAGAGAGAAAGTAGAAGCAGAATATAGGGGGCTACTTAGGAAGCAATTTTATTTTTTTATTTTTTTGAATCAGAATCTCACTGTCACCCAAGCTGGAGTACAGTGGCATGCTCACAGCCACCGCAGCCTTGACGTGCTGGGTTCAGGTGATCCTTCCACCTGAGCCTTCCAAGAAGCTGGAACCATAGGCACATGCCACCATGCCCAGCTAACTTTTTTATTTATTTGTTTGTTTGTTGAGTTGGAGTCTCACTCTGTCGCCCAGGCTGGAGTGCAGTGGCACACTCACGGCTACCCCAGTGTCGACCAGCTGGGCTCCGGCGATCCTTCCGTCTCATCCTTCCAAGTAGCCGGAACTACAGGCATGCACTACCAAGCCTGGCTAATTTTTCTTTATTTATTGTAGAGACAAGGTCTCATCAAGTTGCCCGGGTGGGTCTCGAACCCATGGGCTCAGGCAATCCACTTGCTTTGGCCTCCCAAAGTGCTGGGATTACAGGCTGAGCTACCGAGCCCAGCTTTACTTTTTGATTTATCGTAGAGACGAGGTCTCATCAAGTTACCCAAGCTGGTCTCGAACCCCTGGCCTCACGCAATTCTCTCACCTCTGCCTCCCAAAGTGTTGGGATTACAGGCATGAGCCACTAACGCCCGGCTAGGAAGCAACTTTAATGATCCATTTGAGGATATGAACATTGGGAATGACAGAAAAGGAAAGGAATGGCTTGAAAAAAGTTTATGTACACACACACAGTAACAGTATCACTTTCCAGTTTCAGATACTTATGGTAAATTCTGGACAAAAAATATTAAATGGAAAATTCCAAATAAACATTTCATAAGTTTTAATAATTATTATTTGTAGAGACAGGGTCTTATTCTGTTTCCCAGGCTGAAGAGCAATGGCATAATCGTAGCTCACAGCAGCCCTGAACTCCTTAGCTCAAGTGATCCTCCAGTCTCAGCCCTCCAAGTAGCTGGGACTACAGGCATGCACCACCACCCCCAGCTCATTTTTTTATTTTCAGTAGAGATGAGATCTTGCTATGCTGCTCAGGGTAGTCTCCAACTCCTGGTCTCAAGCAATCCTCCTGCATCTCCCTCTCAAGGTGCTGGGATTGCAGGCACGAGCCATAGTGCCTAGACAACATTTCATGTTTTAAACTGCACACCATTTTCTGAGCGGTGTGATGAAATCTCATGCTGGCCTACTCAGGATGTGAGTCATCCCTATGCCCAGTGTATCCACTCTGTATATGCTACCCATCTGTTAGTCACTTCGCAGCCATCTCAGGTATCAGATTGACAGATCACAAGAAGGGTGATTCCAGCACAATAAGATATTTTAAGAGAAACCACATTCATATAATTTTTATTATAATAGAGTGTTATAATTGTTTTATTTTATTATTAGTTATTGTTGTCAACCTCTTAATGTGCCTAATTTATAAACTAAACTTTATCATATTATATATAGGAAAAAACATAGCATATATAGGGTTCAGTACTATCTGCAGTTTCAGACATCCACTAGGAATCTTGGAATGTATCCCCTGAGGATAAGGGGGAAATACTGTATAGACACACATGTACTTATATAAATATACACACACTCACACTCACATACATACATTCAAGCTCCAGACTGCAACACACATGTAAGTATGTGTGTATCATGTTGATTCTGTTTCTCTGAAGAGAAACAGAATACATCTAGTCTCAGAGAGGTTACTTGTCCACGCTTTTAAAAGGCTAAGAGTCAGGACTTTAACTCCAACCTCCACTCCAACCTCTATGCTGTTTCCCACACTCCATGGCTTGTTTGTCCAGGACAGTCTAGATTTACAGCCTGTTGTCTCAGTATCCCATTCAATTTACCATGTGTCTCAGATTTCTTTTTTTTTTTTTGAGTTGGAGTCTCACTCCGTAGCCTAGGCTGGAGTGCTGTGGCATGCCCACCTCCATCCCAGCATCGACCTGCTGGGCTCTAGCAATCCTTCCGTCTCAGCCTTCCAAGTAGCCAGAACTACAGGCACGCACTACCATGCCAGGCTAATTTTTTACTTGATTGTAGAGACAAGGTCTCACCATGTTGCCCAGGCTGGTCTCAAACCCGCAGGCTCAGGCAATCCTCTCGCCTCGGCCTCCCAAAGTTCTGGGATCACAGGCTTCAGCCACAGCATCTGGTCAGATTTCTCATTAAAAAAAATAAACTATTATTAATCATTACATTAAAATACACTAAAATAGCTGGGCATGGTGGTTCACGTCTATAATCCCAGCACTTTGGGAGGCTGAGGCGAGAGGACTGCCTGAGTGCAGGAGTTTGAGACCAGCCTGGGCAACTTGGCGAGACCTCGTCTCTACAATAAATCAAAAAATTAGCCAGGTGTGGTGATGCATGCCTGTAGTTCCAGCTACTTGGAAGGCTGAGGTGGAAGGATCGCCGGAGCCCAGCAGGCTGAGGCTGCCGTGGCCATGAGCGTGCCACTGTACTCCAGCCTGGTTGACAAGAGACTCTGACTCAAAAAAACCCAAAAAGTAAAACACGCAAAAAAAAAACTAGGATGGATTCAGTACCTCTACTGTACATATCTAGCTGCTGGCCAAGGCACCAGCTAATAGTGTATGTTTTCATCACTTGAACAAGTGATGAAATTTGAAAGAGAACCAGTGATGATTCCATCTGATTCTTTATAGATGCAATACAACTAATACTCTTCTTTCAAGGACAGCATGCACTCACTGAAAAACATCCTTAGATACAAACAACCACAGACAGCTAACTCTTTATGGTCTTGCAAACTACTAGGAGAAATACTTGACACCAGTGCTGCTGTTAGCTATTTGGTATGCCAGCCAGTGCAGTGACATGTACAGTGACCACAAGATGCACCAGGCTACCAGCTAGCTAGGTCAGTGGGAAGTTACAGGCCAGGCACAAATGAAGTAGCAGTTGATAGTCTGAAAACTCTTGGTTGGTTTTGTGGTTCTATCATTTATTGTACAAAATAAATCTACAATTATTTATCTATTGGGTGTTTGGTATTTTATTGTCTATAAACCTTTCTAAAAGGTATGAACAAAATGAAGAAACTTATTTAATATAAACTAAGCACTAAATTTTCCTTTCTCCAGAAAATGCATGGACAATTCACATAAAACCTTTGAGGCTATTTCTCTTTAACATGGGAGCTCTAGTGACATCACTTTCAATGAGCTAATTCCAACTGTCAAAATTTACAAACATTTTCATAAATTCACAGTTAAATTTTTAAGGATAAAGCTGGTACTGAATGATACTTTACATTTCAACATGTGTGCTCTCCTTACAACCTGTCACCAGACTTTAGAGGCTGGTACCTTTAAAAACTACTTTATAAATCCAACCCAATGTCTCAATAGTGAGTCTTCTTCAAATAAATCCTCCAAAAATTGTTTGCATATTGTTCAAAATCAGTTGGAAAACTTTAATCAACATTAAAATCCAGTAAGTTAGGAGTGGTGGTATGCAACTACAGTCCCAGCTATTCCTAAGACTAAGGCAAGAAGATCATTTCAGCCCAGGAGTTTGATACCAGCCTGGGCAACAAAGTGAGACACTGTCTCTTAAAAAACAAGGGTGGGGGGGGCGATGGGATTAATGGTGATAAATATCTTTCTGGGGATGGGGAGACACCTTTTATCATCAAGAGTGCTTGAACGAAGCAATTTTGTATACCTAACCCCTAACTGTACCCTATAATACCATAATAAAAAAATTAAAAAAAAAAAAGATGATTTAATATGCATTGTGTAATGACTACCACAATTAAACTAACACATCCATCACCACACACAGTTGCC
>CAUYQG010153144.1:0-19326 GCA_963574415.1 Tarsius wallacei
TGAGCCCGCGGGTTCGAGACCCGCCTGGGCAAGTGAGACCTCATCTCTACAATAAATCAAAAAATCAGCCGGGCATGGTAGCGCGCGCCTGTAGTTCCAGCTACTTGGAAGGCTGAGGCGGAAGGATTGCCGGAGCCCAGCGGGTCGAGGCTGCGGTGGCCGGGAGCGACCACTGCACTCCAGTCTGGGCGACAGAGTGAGACTCCAACTCAAAAAAAAAACAAAACAAAAAAAACCAGACATATCTATTCATTACCTACATCTGTTTATTACTTGTACTAGTCGCTCTTTCCCTTCCCTGTTGTCCTAGTTAAGGTTATTACATATTTAGTCTAGTCTAGGAAGCATTTGAACCATGTGGCTGTGGGTCAGAGCACTGACATGATGGCTAAGTGAACCAGCTTATGAGACCGGCCTTACTCTGTGATGTGTAGAGTCATAACACCCAAAGCCTCCTCTCCAAGGAATGAAACACATTAATAAGGGCCAACTTACCACTTGTTACTTTTAGTCAGCCATGTGATGGAGAGAAAGCTAGATTCATCTGGTCTGAAGCAGGTTGCATTTGGTAGTGGTATATAAAGTGTGTGTGTGTGTGTGTGTGTGTGTGTGTGTGTGTGTGTGTGCGCGCGCGCGCGCGTGCTAGCAGGAGAAGGAGTAAATACAGTAAGTTCACCACAAAAAGTTTGACAAAGTTCTAACCAAGCAGTTGTGAATTCGGGGTAGCCAGAAAATCAGAATGCTATTCAGACAGTAGGGAAGAAAATGGTTGATCGTGATGTGATAAAGAACTCTGCCTCCATAAGCACATAGATGCCTCTAGAACTTTAAGGACAGTACTAGTAAAACGAAACCTAAATAGATTCTAGTTACTGTTGGAACTGCATCTTCATACGGTTGATTTTGCTCAGTTTAGTAATCAGTATTGAATTTGCTAGTTGTCAGTTTTCAATGCCTAATAGCGTAAGGTATTTTTTCATTCATTCACACGTGCATCCATTATTGCACAGATGATTATTACTAGTCAACTATTTACAAAGCACTATGGTAGACAATATAGGCAATTCAAACATTGAATAAAAACCCAGCTTCTGTTCTCAAAAAACTTAAAATCTAACCTGACAAACATACCCATTAACAAAAACTAAGAAGCAATAAGTACTGTGAGAGAAGTAGAACCAAGATATGATTGTACAAAGAAAGCGGTCATTAAATCTCATCAAGAGGATCAGTGATGCTTTAAGGAGAAAGTATTTAAGCTGAGTCTTGAATAAAATTTCAGTAGACAAGGAGAGAGAAAAAAGGCATTTCTGGTTGAGGAAATAATATATGTGTAGAGTTTAATGAGCATGGTCATAATGTGTTGGAAATGAAGGTAACCAAGTGGACCCAGTCTATGATACAAATGGAAAGTTTTATTTAGATAGTGTTGAAGTAATAGGTCACAGTTAGGCTATGAAAGGCAAATCTGATCACATTGTGGATTTTAGACTTCAGTACATAGACACTTGTGAAACTAGATGTTTGTATGTTTATAATAAAGGGAGTACCAGCATCCAGCTTGGATTTTAGACAGATAAGTCAGAGGTTATGTGATTAAAAAGAGAGAGACTTAAGAACAAGAAAAGCATTATTCAAGAAATCTAGGCAAATAAAAATGAGAAACGGAACTAAGACAATGAATAAAAGAGACTGTTGAGGTGTTTTTTTTTAACAGAATTAAGTGATTAATGTTGGGAATCAGGAAAGAGGGAATCAAAGAAGCTATGAATTTCTGGTGAGTTGGGCAATTATAACAGTGTAAATGAAGACATAAAACAGGAAAATTTGTAGAAGAGAATTTGCTCAAATATAGATGTCATGAATTTAAGATGCTAATAGATCATTCATGAGGAAAGACAGTTGACAACTCTCCAGGACTACCTGATTCATCTCCTTGGTTTCAATTATCATTTATATGCTAATGACTGCTAAATCTATATTTACAGCTGTGTGCTTTGGACCCTTCTCAGACCTCTCAATTTACTCAATCAATCACTCAGCTTTCTCAATTCTACTTCCTACACATATTTAAAGTCCAATGACTTATCTTCATTCCTACCATTCCCCTAGTCTAGACTCTTATTTGGCTTCACTTTAATCCATTTTCCATGCATAACAATGATGATCTTTCTAAAACACAATTAAATTATCTCATTCCCATGTTTAAACACTAAAGAAAGTTTTTTCTTGCATTTAGGATAAAGTACAAAATCTTTAATATTGCCAAGATGTCTTACCCTACTTGCCTTTTCATCCCTATAGCTGGTTGCTCAGGCACATATTGCTGTGTTCCAGAAAGCTATCCTGAATTTCTTTCTGTGCACACATGGAAGACATCTCCCTGTTCTCTTACATCTATATGGGATGCTCCCTCAGCCTGGGTGGAGACAATAGGAAATAAGAATAATCTTTAAACCTTTTTTTAAAATTTGAACTTCATTAAGTTAATCACTTCATCCATCCTTCAGAACCATATTCTCACTTTATCTTTTGTATTTAGGATTAACAGTATTGTTCTTAACTTCTCATTGTAAGAGTGCCTTTTTAAAAAACAGGAAATGAATTATCATTTTAGCCACAGACGTACTGATAACCTTCTTCTTCTTTTGCTTGCAAAATTCAAATTTGTTTTAGAAGGGTCTATTATTTTCTCAAAAACTCTGTCTGTAACTAAGGAAAATCTAATTCTTTCAGCTTGTACTGAATATAAACAACATATCTTCCTGAAGATTGACAGAAAAAAATACCTGTACAATTTTATTCTTAATTATTTCATTGCTTTAATAATCTTTAGTAAATACAGTCATCACTTAACTAGAAAAAATTGTGTTCTTATTATGTGAGTCATGGAATCATGAAAGAACGAAGGATTAAAAAGCAAAGGGGTAAGTTTTATATTCTGCGTTTATACACCATTGGGCCTGGACACATCATTTACAGTTTTCTGGAGATTAACATTTTCTTCTTTAATATGGATATTACTATATATTTTTTGTAATATTTTGTAATGCATAAAGCTCTTTCTTATTCATTAGCCATTCAATTCTTCCAGAATATGCTAAGTATATTTTTATACCCACCTTAGAAATGAAAAAATGGAGGTTCAAAGAGGTTAAAGAGACTTTCTCCAGATACTCAGATTTTAAATGGTGGGTCTATAAATTCTGACATGGGGATAATAATATTATCATGCTTACTTCACTGGTTTATGATGAAAATAAAATTAAATTATTAATCTACAAGCACTTTGCCAATTATAATTGTTCTTTTTACTGTTGTTGTTGCTTCTTCTACTAAGCAGGTGAGGTTAAAAAGTATGAATTTATATTCATTCATGTATTCAAACTGAAAGGCATTGTTGTGCAAGCAGGTCTCTCAGTCAATGTCTCTCAGAAGAATTAACAAAGTAAGCTTGATTTTATCTGCACTTATTCTGTTTTATTTTTGTTGTTGCTGTTAAGATGCTACATGCAGGATTGCCTGAGCTAAGTGGAATCCAAGACCTAAAATATGTATATAATAATCTTCGTCCACAAGACACGAACCTGGAAGCAACGAGTCATTTTACCAAGTAAGATAAACTGTGAATGTGTGAGCACGCGTACATGCACGTGTACTGACATATGTTCTGTATCTGAGAGGATTTCAGGTTGACTAGTCATTGGTATGAAGCTGTTGTTTCTAGAACCAGCTCATATTCCCTTTTTCAAAGGACAGAAAGAAAGCAATGTGAATGTTTAGCAGAAGGTCTTAGTCAGTGTTTCTGTAGCATGTTATTGTTTGCTAACCAGCCTCTTCATCTAACAGATTGCTCAACAAGAGGTCATTGAAAAGAGCGAGAGCTGACATAAATAAATTGGTTGTTCTACTTGAACTATGTCCAGAAAAACAATTTGGAAAAGTGATTTACGATGAGATATGTACTCTCTACTTTTATCTATAAGACAATACAAATATTGGAATATTTGGTCAAAGGCCTGTGACTGTCTTCTACTTTTAATCTATTTTTTACTAAACAAGTCTAGGAAAATGCTAGTGTATATCAAGGTAAGAACTGCACAGAATCTCGTGAATATCAATTAGACCCTAAATCATTATCAAAAGGGCAGTGCATTTTATAAGATCTTTTTGAATTTTCCTTTTTGAATGGAGAGCATAATTCCTGGCATATTTTAGATGTTCAATAAATGTTAGATGTAATTATTATCCTGGTACACATTTTAGTTTTTCTTTTTTTCCTTTAGCTTCTTAATAGTGAATGTTATTTGAGTCTAATTTTTAATTGTTCTAATATTCGCAACTGGAAATTTATAAACATAGATTTTATTCTTTTTTAGTGCAATGTATGCTTTTGAAAAGATAATAATTAACCTTTCCCAAGTTTTACTTTTTCTCTTCTCCTCCCAGAATACACAGTAAGGAATCATTTTCCATTTCAAGGGTGCAGTGAGGCTTCATAGGGATGTTCTGTACACTTGAAGAATCTCACTTGTCTTAGAGATCTCTGTTTCATGAACTTCAATAGACAAGCTGTCCTTTGGTAGAATAGAAGCAATGTGACAGAATCACATAATATCAGAACTGAACAAACTCCTATAGTTTATTTATCTTGAAAACAAATACTCAAATAAGACTGGGATCCAGAGAATAAAGGGTCATGCCCACAGTTATCAGAAACAGAAAAAAAAAAAAAAGTGAGGACTAAAACTTAGGTCTTTTGATCCCTTTGGTCCTGGGTTTTTCCATCACTCAATATTAAACATTGTATAATATAATTACAAAACACCAGGCTGAGTCCTTGTTTAAAACAAATACAAACAAACAAAAAACCTTCCTGCTATCCAGTTAGTGTTTGAAATTCTACAATTAGTTTATTAGGAGAGTCTGACAAGTTATTTTAGTTTTTTAAAAAATGGCCTTTTGAGCTAAAACCAACTTACTGGGTATCATGTCCATCATCTCAATAGAAGCTCAAGTCTCACCATCACACAATATTCCTATGTAATGAACCTGAGCATGTATCCCCTAAATCAAAATAGGAAAAAAAAAATTAAATGCCCTTAGTACAGTTACCTCTGAAAGAGGCATATTCTTGTATCTATTAATAAAATCACAAATATTAGTTGACAATTGACTATGGCCAAAGATGCCTGCTTGAAGTCTTGGGTAGGTGTTCTAGAACCTTTATGTCAAGGATTATGAGCTCTCAAGTTATATGAACTAATGGAGATGGGTGTCTTGTATGAGAAAACCCAAAGAAAGACTAACAACCTAGCCTCAGGAAAAGCAGAAAAACATCCGTCACAGAGCCTGGAAGGGTTCTGCAGAATTCAAGGCAACTCCAAATACCTCATCAGCAAGAACTTATTCCTTTCACTCCAGCTGTTTGTCCATGGTTCAGTTAATTTTATCCAGTGTGGATGGGTTCACATGGTACCAAAAAGAGTTCTTTCAGATTATCCCCTCCGGAGAGGATGTGAAACTCCTTTCTTTGAAATAGGCTGCAGTATGGCAGGCACAATGAGTGACATGTTGGTGGGGCTGGGCGGGGAGGCAGAGAAGGAGCATGGAAATGACTAGGAACGTAGAGGAAGGGAGTCCGAGATTGGGCTGTAGGGCCTGTTTGGGCAGATCAGATATAGTGTTGCAGCTTACTGACAGTCCCTCCAAACATTTACTCACCCACTCCTCCCCCATGGGGGGAAAAAATGAAGAAGAAAATGCCCTATATTGATTTGGATGTTAAAAGTTCTTTCAGGCCCTAACCAAAGGAAAAAATGTAAATAGTTTTATTTGTCTGCCTGAGTCCCATCCCTTCCCGTCCCTCTGCTTCATATGACACCCCCAGATCTGTAAAGAGCATAATCTTGGATACGGATGAGCTTGCCTAGGGTAACTCATCTCCCCTTCTTATTCAAGAGGATATGAACTCATTTGCAAAGTAGTTCTGAAGCCAGAACCTCATGGCAGTAAGCTAGACCTCATTATTATGCCTGCATACCTCTGCCAGGCTAAATTTCCCACTTGCAGATATCATGTGGTATGTTCTGTTAGGTAAACTTCTCTCTATGACTGTGATAAAGAACTTTTGTTCTCCATTGAAGAACTAAAAGGCATCAAGCTATGTAAACTAAGACACATGATTTCTCTGTTTAACCATTTTCTTTGGTGTGCCAACTTCTACCTCTTACTTCCTAGAACCTTAAATCAGGTCGTTTGTCAACGTTTATCCACCCACCTTCATTATTCCAAATGAATCCTTTTCTGAGAAGATCATTTTCTCAGTGGACATTCATTCCTGCTTTGCCTGCTTAACTCACATATCTAGCCTCACTAAAAATGCCTCCATGGAATCATAAAATTTCTGGAAGAGGGTCTGATCTAACTTTCAATTTCACTCATTTTGATACTCTGGACAACTAGTACCTCGCCCATGAAAACTTCTCTGTTTATTTCATTACTCACTGATCTTCTTTTCTTCTGTCTTTCTACAGAACATGCCATCTTTTGCTCTAGACTTAATTTATTACTGTCTTGAATATTACCTTAACTAATATATTGATCAGTTTTATCAATTTCTTCTAAGTAAAGAAGGGAACATATTCCCACTTCCCCTCTTCTAAGAATATCCAAATGTGAAACAAGCCCTATTTAACAGAAAATAACAATTTAAGCATCAAATTTAAGTATATAAAAGGAAATAATAAAAACCAACATTCAATATAGCGTTTTTTTATTTATCAGGCCCTGTTCTAAATGCTTTGCATACAGTAACATACTTAATCATCATAATCCTATGAGATAATAATATTTGAATCTACATTTTTTAGATTAGTGAATTGAGACCCCAAAGAAGTTAAACAGTTTGCCAAAGAACATCTTGTATGGTCAAAATCACCTTTTCCATATGCAGGCTCTCAGAAATGTGCTGCTTCATAATTTTGACCATAGTTTTCTCAAGTTCCTCAGAGCCTGCGTTGATTGCTGTTTGACCAAGATATATTCTTCACCCTTTCTCTCATTAATTCTATCCTGCTTACCTCAAGCCTCGGCAGAGGACAGAAGTCCCTTCCCAGAATTATTATCTTTGTGCCACTACTAGAAGTCTCCTGGGTATTTGGTTTCAGGAGCTGCTATAATTGCTGCATTGAGAGAGCCTTCAAGGGTAACTTGGTTGTTGTCTCCGGCAGTCACCTTCCTTCCTTTTTCAATTTTGGCCCATTCCCAGATGCTTTGAGCCTCTCTCCACATTTTTTTTCCCTTTCTCAGAGAAATATCCCATGAGACTCATTCTCATTTAACTTCCAAGGGCCTGTCTCAGTAATATATTTTATCTTAAAGTCTCAATTATATACCTTTATCTTTATATATGATTTAATGCACAAATAACTTGTCTGTTCAACTCCTCTGTAAGTTTCTTGGTCAACAGATATACATCAAACGTTGAGGATCTTTCCTGTCACACATCTCATCTAGCACTATGAAAAGCCTATTATAGGACAGCAAGACACCTCTACAGATGGTGGCTGTGATTCTTTACCATTCAAAAACATTTACTGAGATCTATTGTTTATATATTATAAATTTCTAACACAAATTATACACTGTTTATTTTGTAAATCTCTAAACAATGAATAGAGTGAGTTTACGAAAACCTGGGATAATTAAAAACAGCTTTAATACAATTTTAAATGACACAATACTCATGATTCAAATAAATGTTATTGATGCGAACTTGTTTACGTTTCTGTGTAAATAACATCGCTAATTTGAGCTATGTTCTCTGACACCATGTGGATTTCAACACTTAAGAAGACACTTGAAGTGCAAACCTTATCACACATAATTCACCCAAAAAAGTTCTGTGATGCATCCATTGTTGATCTTGATACTTCAATGAGTGTCATTAACACTAATATGTAATATATATAATATAAGCCTTTATATATTTAAACTCTTCATTTGCTTTGTTTCTTTGTTCTGATAGTCTAAAAATGTTTTATGCCACTAATATTTATTTTGATATAACTACTAAGTAACAGATAAAAATAAAACAAGAAAATCCCTCCTGCCCCCAACCTCAGGTCCACAGATTGAGGTCATGAGTGAGGACTAAGCCATCTGAGACATAATATGTGTGGCTACCTCAAGTGCCCTCATCCTAATTACAGTATTAGAGTTAAGAGGCTGTCCCTCTTGACCCTGTTTGAGACTTGAAAAAAGAAATGGCTTTCCTGCTTCTTAGAGGGTATACTTTATTTATGAACAACACAGATTTCGACCCTGCTCCTGGACATATATGTACATTCTGGGTCAAAAGCTGATAACAATTTCAAAGGATATTACCTACACACAGCATTAACAGTTATATTACAATGAATGGTATTTAGAAGAGAAATGAAAATAAAATTGGTTTGCTGGCCACAAAAGTTTTTCACATTATCATCAATTGCTCTCTCTTTCCCTTACTCATTTCTACTCCCCTGACAGCAAAGTGTTGTTGAATAGAATCAAGAAAGTATTATGACTCAGTCCCCTGCAAATTGGTACTCTCATGCAATATCTCTGCAGAACCCACTGCTAGGCAACAAAGGCAACCGTCCATTAAAATGCTGTCCAAATGGGTTATTTCAGAAATTTCAATCATTCTCAAACCTCAGGTTAGCTGTCCTTAGAAACAGATAACCTATTTCACAGACGAGACTGGGATCATTAAGCATAAACTTTCCGGACTACCTCCCCTCCCACATTCAGTCAGTGATTTTCATATCATCCCGTTTCTTCCTCCAAGGGTATGAAAGGAAATTTTTCATGTGTTCTCAAATATTCCATTTGGCCAGTTATGTAGATTCTTTAGTTTAGCAAGTATAAGATTCCCCACTCTTCAGCTAAAACCGAAGCCAGCTTTAAGTAAAATCAAACTTCAAACCTCAAAACAAATAGTATGCATTAGTAAGGTATTTTGGTGGCAAGAGCCAGAGATTCTATCTGATATCCTTATAATAAAGTATATACACGGATTCAAACTGTAATCGAACATCCCAGAAACCAATAAGAACTAGTAATTTCTAATGGAAACACAGACCTTCAATTTTGTTTATCTCTGCCTATCATATTCTACTACTTTCTGCCCCTTGGTCTATTGGCCGGTATTCTTAGTATAAATTCCAGAGAAAGGCAGTCTAATTGATTTAATTAGTTGCCTTTGTTCTTATTGGGCAGGGTCCTTCATGCAATGTCACCATGAATTTTGCTGCCTGCCCCATCATGGGCCACCCCATCATAAAAAAGCAGCCTAGAACTTTTTCTCTAAACTTTAAACTTAAAAGAGAACAGTCTTAGAAGTGGTCATTGGGCAAAACAGGCACAATAACTGTCCACAAATAATGTTGATGTCATCTAGAGAGTGTACCTGGACTCCACATCATAGTCATAGGAACTGGAGTCCCTGAGCCACCGAGGGTTTGCAGACATAAATGACAGAAATTCTGTGTTTTCATTTACTTCTCAAAACTAGTTCAATGATTTCATATCTGAATTCTCTTCAAACTCGAGAATTAGAGCATTCACAGAGATGCAAATCTATGGGTTTTGTTATTACTAAATTTTTTTTATTTTGATTTTTTTTTACTACTTTGCAAATTGGATTGTTTAATTCCACATATGAGTCAATGTTACCTTAGCTATTGATGCCTACAAAAACAAACACTCCCAAGGGTACAGAGGAGTAGGGGACATAGATCCAAGACAAAAAAACAGTTATGAAGAGTACAACTTTCCAATTAAGAAAGCAGATTTTAAAAAGAAATGCAAATTTAAACAAATGGCATTTCTTTTCTCATTGTGAAAATCTCCCATTATTTTAAAATTTAATTATAATAACAAATCCGAACTAAATTAATTTCATAAACTACTTTTTTTACCTACAGATATAATAATTTTCATAATATCTGCACTTCCTAAGTTGCATGGCCCAGTCACACTCATTACGGTGTTTAATAGCTTCGTTACAGTAAATGTCTGCAACAGAAGAAATTCTGTGTTTGAACTATTTAAATTAAACTGAGAATTTGCCTAATTTGCCTAAATATCATCAGGATACATCTTAGCTATTAAGCTTTGAAAAAAGGTATTTTAAACTCTTCAGGAGACTACCAGTCTAAAGGCTAAAAGCATTTAAAAAGTTTAATGTACCCATCAAGAGTACCAAAAAGCATTAGTTAAAAAGGATGAATAGTCCAGATGGCGCTGTTTCCCAACAGCTGTTGTCTGCTCGACAGCTCTGTGTATCAGGTAGTCCTCTCTGGTGATTTTCTTGAGATTAATGGGCAGACCTAGTAAGTTCAGATTGTAATATGTGCTCGTCCCATGACACAACAATGCCAAATTATATGGGGGGAACCCTATGCATTGCATATAGATGTTAAATTCCAGTGATTTAATAAGTAACTAACCCAAAATAGATTACTATTTTTAAATATATTCTTTCATATTTTAAAGATGTGTATAACCTTAATTACAGAACCATGTACCACTATTGCTTTTTCTATAATGTTGCATGGTAAGATTTATTGTCTTGCTGTGCATATGACTTCACTTTAATATCTTCAATAAAATAAATTGGCTTTGGGAGTGAGGATGGAAACCTGGAATATCATTTTACTGGTATATCACTTTCTAGGTAGTAAGTCTAGTCCATCAGCTCTTTCTTAGTTCCTTTATTCCTTATGCTCTGCTTTGGTCAGTGTTAAAAGGTGCCTCCATAAAAAAATACAAGAATGGCCTATCCGTAGCCAAGGCCACGGAGACTGAAATTCTTGTTTGTATGCAGTTAGGTGCCTGTGATGACATTTACGGAAGACTCGCTGACTTTGTAGCATGAATTCTGAAGACTTGAAATCTCAACTTGGAAAACAGTAAAGACCTTTACGTTTGTTAAAGTCTTTAAGCCAATATCTAAACAGTAAAGCAGGAAAAAGGGGGAAGGGGAGAAAGAGAGAAATTAAACTCTGAAGTTCCCTCTTTTTCTAATCCTTATCTAATATCTCTCTTGTAGGAGTTTAAGAGAGTACCACAAGTCAGTTTCTGCCGAACCACAGATCTGTATATTTATTTTTTCTTATGTCTTTCTTATGTCTTGCTACCTTTTAAACTCATATTTATTTAAATATTTACTTATCTGGTACTATGGTTTCTGAGGTAATATTTGCATAAGACAATTCTATTTCCAAAAAATGTTCTTATGTTATCTCATTTGATCCTATCAATAACCCTGGGAAATAGCATGGTTTAGTAATCAGCTATGTTTTATAGATGCAACAATGAGTCTCCTGAAGTCATTCAACAATGAATTTATTGAGACTAGTGGGCAGACTTAGTAAGTCCAGCTTGTAACATGTGCATTTCCCATCACAACTATGTCAAATCATATGGGGGAAAAATCCTGCATATGGAACTTCAAATGCCCTGATAAAGCCAGATGAATATAAGTGTTCTTTAACTTTAGTGTCTCCAGGTTTGTTGAATAGGTTAGTTGAATGGCCATCATAATAAAAATATTTACATGCTTATAGCCGTGTTTCTCAAATTGGGATACCATGACATCAAAGCCACAGGATTAACATGATATCTTTTTTTAGTATCTAATTTTATTTAGAGAATTAAAACATAAAGTTTTAGGTTTGGGGTTGCACACTTGTACAGACATATTACATACATGTGCGAACAGAATTATCACATGCTCTTTTTTCTATGTCTGCAGTTTTGAATTTTTAAAAAATAAAAGTGCATAGAAAGGAATTTTTCAAATTGCGCATCCAGAATGTATCTGCAAAGATTATTCATTGAACTTGTTTTTCAGTGGATTTTTTTACTCAAAAAATTATGTGTTTGAATAGTTATTGGTGCAATATAAATTTGTGGCAAAGTAGGAATTATCTGATAGCATACTTTATAAGATTAAGTATATGAATGCTCTGGTCATATATTTCAGAGATTACAAACTCAATACTGAATTATTATTTTTCTTCATGGAACAAAATTATCACAAAATTATATTAATTCATTTTTCCCCTGAATGTCCAGTAGGTACTAAAAAAGCTGGACACTCAGAAGTAATATGTTTATTGCACATGCTAAAATCACTGCAATTAAATGAAGAACTTTCTTAATGAAGAGTAAGTCACTTACAATTCTTCTACTAATATGTGATAAAATCACAGTAGTAATAGTAAAATATAAAACATCCTTATGCAAATTCCTCACAAATAAAGTCTTTTGAGAAATATTTCCTTGAGACTCTAAAGAAACTAACCAGTAAAACGGTGATTCTATCCAATTGCCAAATTATATAAACAACTTTAACTGTAAATTGAAATAGACTCTTGTAGAAATTTCCATTAAGTTTTGCTTGAAAACTTTCACTCAACCACCCACTCCACAATATTATAGAGCAGATTATAAAGCAGTGGAAAATTTTTACCTTTTATAGTCACATATCAATATAAATGTAAGTTCACAAATACTGTAAATTTTAATTTTAGAAAAAAATATTTGCCTAGATGCTATACCTGACATGGAAGATTAGAGCCCTGGATCCAATCTAATTTTCTGAGACTGATATACTCAATCTCCCATTCACACACACTGAATTAGCAAATCCATTGGAAGTAGTTGTTCCTGGTGATAAGCTAAGTATCGATATTATATTAAAAGTACACATATTATGAAGTAAAATACAACATGTACATGTTTCTTAAGATAGGATCTAAGGCATAAGAAATTTTATGCTTATTGTAGGCTCCTTTAGACTATGTTCCCTGGAGACTAGATATATCTACTACTTTTTTAAAAAGTAGGAATTAATGTCTATATAAAAATTAAAGAATTGTTTTCTTAGTTCCTTTGTTTCACCTAAAATTACACAATAAATTATTGCCTTATTTTTCTCTTAAAGTCAAAATTGAATGCATTCACTTTTAAAAATCCATAATGACAGCAAAGACTTAGGAATCAGATAAATATGGATGGAATTTTTCCATTACTACTTTTCTAGGTAATGTTGTCTTTGATATACATTTAACTTCTGTTGGCCCTTTTTTAAAATATATTTTTGAGATAACTTTACTGCTCTTCTCTAAGGATAAAAAAATTAACAGAAGGCATTTAGTGTACAAGTGCCTGCCAAAGGATATGTACTCCCTGAGGCCAGAAATCTGATTTCTCGCCTTCACCTCTAAGTTCCAGTACTTAGAACATTGCCTACTAACAAGGGAGAGTTAAAAGTGTTTATCAACACTGCCTAGAGTTTTCCCGTAGGAAATTTAAGAATGAAAATCCTCCAGCTGCTTCTTTAGATTTATAATACAAGGATAATTCAAAGTATAATCCTGCTAATACTGCCATTAGACAAAATAAATCAGGGGACTAACCTGGATAAATTAGATCCTCAAAAAAAGCCTGAAACATACTGCTCAGGGCCCCAGTCCTAAGTTGAGTCATTTTAACAGCACTATTTCATCTGACCTGTTAAGTCTGGCACCTGAGAGATAGATGAATCTGGGTGAAAGTTTGCCCCCAAATCATGAGCTTATTGTAAAGTCTCATCCTTCATCTCCAACCTTCTTGCTGTTGGGCAATGTAAGAATAAGGCATGGACATAGTTGAGATTTTGTGTGAATGAGTACATCAAAACTTAAGGTTTATTATTCACAGACATACCTTCATGAGAAGTTAATACATGCTGTCACCCTATAGCTTTCTACTCCAATACATAAAGTGTGTTTGGTAAATATTTTTAAATCAATATTAAATGAATGAATGGTAGGGTCTCATAAATCATGCTTAGTATTATACTCCTACTATTACTATTATCCTCAAGTCTTTAAAGTATTGAAGAGGAAAAAAAATAATGTTTTATGCTGCACTGTGTACCTATAAATTCATGAGTTCAAAGAACATCTTTAGAAATAGTGGACACTGTGGAAATGAATAATGGGATCAGAGTCATATTTTAACTTCCTTAGCAAGTTTTGGCCTAGATTGACATATAATAAAGGAAATATTTGAAATTTTTTCCAAAAAGTTTAAGATCAGAAAGACAAATGGGCTTGAATTTTTATGAAATTGAAGGGAAAATTATTAAACATTATTGAACTACATCTGTAACATTGAGGACATGACAGATTAGTTGCAAAGAAGGCATTGCATGGTAACTTTGATAGATGTAACCCAGAAAAGTCATCATGTTTGGTTTGATTCAACATTCATTCCTCTTGAAAAACTGGTAAACTCAGAATGGAAGCAGACTTGGATAATCATTGTACTCTTTTTTTTTTTAGAAAGCAGAATTTATTGAGAGAACAGAAAAGCTCCCACAGTGGGAGCGGACCCGAAGGGGCTGCCCAACATTGTACTTTTAAAAGTAAAAAAATTACAAGCATTTCCATTAATGCTGGAAAAAAGATTAAACCTTCTATATTGATAGTAATGCACTATATTTAAGTTTTGTTATACTATTATTTTTTCAATTGAATAATATAATAATTAAAATAATCCCAGAGAATTAGCACAAAAAATATTTGAAATAACAAGACTTCAGTAAAACAAGTGGTTGCAGGAAACATTCAAGATGCGGTCATCAAGAAATATAAAGGGGAAACATAAGACCACCTACACAGATACAGAATATGCAAAGGATAAAATTTAGAATCATTCATTTAGGGAAAAAAATTCTATAGAAATAGAAAGGAATTTCATTAACATATAGCTAAAAGTCTACAGAAAAGATACTGAATGGTAAAACATCAGAAGCTTTTCTTTTGTCATCAGGATCAAACTCAACATGTTTACTATCATCACTTCCATTTTAACATTAAACTGGAGGTCTTTGCAGGGTAAAGTGTGACAAAAAGTCACTGTCTTTATTTGCAGATTACATGACTGTGCATACAAATTGTAAAAGAATATACACATATTAGAATTAATGAGTTGTCTGTATACTATTAAGTATTAATTAAAATAAATTTTAGAAAAATATAATATTTATAATATGTCATACAAATTATGCCCAATCAAAAAAATAACAAAAAATATACAAGACTTAAAACCAAAAAAATTCCAAAGCTGTATGGACAGACGTGAAGTCAGACCTAACTAAATAGAACAATACAACATTTGTGAACTGAACATTCCAATATCATAAAGATGTTGATACTCCCCAAATTGGTTTATAGTTTTATTGCAATACCACTCAAAATTCATACATATTTATTTTGTGTATAGGTGAACTTGATAAGCTATATCTAAAATATATTTTGGAGGTCAAAGGGCCACGAGTAGTGAAAAGCTGTCAGAAGAACAAAGTAAAAAAAATTGTTCTTCTGGATTTCAAGACGTATTGTTAATTTACATCTATTTAAAGTATTATAACATTGACACAAAGATAGACAAATACAACAAAATGAGGAAGTCAGAAACAGGCCTATGCATATACAGGCCCTTTGTGTTAGCAAAGTTGAACAGTATGGAAGGAATGCTTTTGCAATTAAAAAAATGGTTAAATTAATTATTGTACAACTAGAATTTGAGAAACCATGTGGCCATTAAAAAATATAATTCAATGCTGTATTCTGATTTAGAAATATTATTTATTCATTCAACAAATACTTTGGGGCCACTTAGCTACACCAGTTACTATAATTTTTTTTTTTTTTTTACAAAATACATCCCTAGGTTTAAAAACCAAATTACAACATAGTACGAAATTGTGATTTCTCTCTATCTCCTACATCACACAATATCATAGGTGTTATAAAACTGTGTTCCTTTTATCTCTCTGGTTTTCTGCCTTCTCTCCTCACTTTGTGTCACCATGCTGCAGTTCTTCACTGTTCGTTAAACACTTTAGTCATGCATCTATCTCTGAGCTTGTAAATCAGCTATTGCTTCTGCCTAAAATCCTAAAATACCTAAATTTTCTGCTAAAAATTCCCATAACCTCCTTTCTTGGCAAGTTAAGGTTTTTGTTAAATCATTCAACTCTTCTTTTCAGTGAGATTGTCCCTGACCATCATATTTAAAATTATACGGTGATACTATCACCTACCCCCATATTTTCTTTCCATTTCCTATTTTATTTTTCTTAATAGCACATATTACTTTCTCAAATTCTATATTTTTACTTGATCAGTTAATTATTGTCTAAATTTCACATTATATAAGCTCTAAAAGGGCAAACATTTCTGACTCTTGTTTTTTGCTATATCCTATCACTAGAATAGTACCTCACATGTAGTAGGAGTAAATACAGTGTGTGTCGGTGTGTTTGTGTGTGTGTACATTTGCATATTTGTGTGTTTGTACACATGTACAGAAAAAGCTTTTTTTAAAAAAGTGCTAGCAGTGGTTATTTCTGAGGAGGAGCATTTTTCTACCATGAAGGAAAGAAAAAGGGAACCTTTCACATCTTATTTTATATTTTTTCCATGTTGCTTGGATTATCTATTATAAACAGCTAAGTTTTTTTTTAATGTCCCTAAATCTCTTCCATAAGACAGACAGATCAACTAGGATTGCAAAATTTTAAAACTTGGACAACATCTACAACAACACTAGGTTATGAGGGATACCCAAGAACCCTAAAATGCAATCAGGTGGAGGCAAACCATTAACACTTACAAGGCCTGTGTGATATCCGCATCTGTACTGGAGGAAGCTAGGAGAAACCACAGATAAATCTGACTGCCCTGATAATAATACTGCAAAAGAGTCAACAGATGCTCATGGTAGCTCAGCAGGCCAATTTGAGAAAAGCAACTGAAAATGAGAGGGATTTTTGCACACACCTTAATTCATAAGGAAGTTTCAGGACTCTGTGACAAATCCAAAAAGATTTAAGCCATCTATGAACTCTCAGGTAACTGGACTCCATTCCAGGAAAATGTCTCACAATGAAGAGAAAGTGTTGGGCATATAGTCCAAACAAAAAGTACAAGATAATAGGTGCAAAGGGAAGATCAAAGTCCAGGAAAAGTTGGAGGGAGAGGATAAAAGGAGGCACAGCTCAGAAAGTATGAAATCATATTTTTTTAATCACTATATGATAGCAACAGAATAGGAAGTCCTGGACAATTTCCTCTACTCCTTCCCAAAAGTTCAAGAATATGAATTTCATATTGAAATGAGCAAGCAAAATAGACGATGGTTGAATATCATTAAAAGATTATAATGAGATAAATACAAATAAGATGCAAAATAATATCCCTACAATAACAGTATGCTGGAGAGACATGCCCACCAAAGGGATAAACTGTATCCTTATATTTAATTGAGCTAAATTTTTAAGAAGATGATTAAGATATGAAAGAACAACATATAACACAATTAAGAATATTCAAAAATGAGGCAACTGAACTTGAAAAATAATTCAAAATTAGAAAGAAAACATAATTTTAAAAACAATATGGTAGAAGAAGCAAAGAAGTGAATAAACACAATGCAACACCTTTTTCAAGAGAGAAAGTTTATAAAAAGGGGAGGGGAGGATTTTGAAAATAAGAAAGTCATGAAGAAAATCAATGAAGATCCATCATACGTAAAATAGTAATTTCTGAAAAAAACTCAAAGTAATATATTAAAATTGTGTCAAAACTAAATTGTATATTGAGTATTTTAACAAATTCTAGCACTCTAAGAATGATTTTCTGAAAAGTGAAAAGATTTGAAATTACATATTGAAAGGGCCTATTTTATATTCAGAATAACCAATATGGCAACACTATAGAAAAACTACCAGACCTTGAAGAAAAAAGAAACTTCCTTTAAGTATCTAGGGAAAAAGACTATTCACTTATATGCAAAATAAGTTCTTTAAAAGATTACGGCTTTGGATAATAATCCTGTATTCCAGAAGAATATGAAACAGCATTTTTATGGCACTCAGAAAAATAAAATGTGAGGTAAGGATGTATCCAGTCAAACTACCTTTCAAGGATAAAGGCCACAGACAAACTGCTGACAGCATGCAGGAACTCAGAAACTTATTTCCTTGAGCACTCCCTGAAGAATTTACTAGAGAATGAGTTGCAGAAAATCAAGTGACTGGAGAAATGTAGACATAAGGACTGACAGAGAGTTTATGATTAACTCACAAGAGATTGAATAGTGTGTGCAGTATGTATAGTACACAACACAGATAGAATAGCTCTATAAAAAAAATAGAAGTGGGGTCTAGGGAACACAAATGAAAAGTAGATTAAGCATGCTGTTTGCTTTATAGTATTTACTGAAATTAAAAGGTTAATATTATAAATTGGACACTGGAGAAGAGGGAACAGAAGATATAAAAGAGATTGTTAGTTGATTTCCATATTGCTCTTAATAGGGAATGGATAGAAAATAACCCAAAAAAAGAAGTGATAGAGGAAACTATATAAAAAATATACCATTAGAATGCAAACTTTCTTAAATGCAAAACAAAAATTCTTAAGAAGAAAAGTCACCAAAACAAAAACCAAAACAACTAAAAAGCAAAATTAAAAAAAACCACAGAATGGAAAACGTGTATATAAAATGTTTATCTATTAAATATATTATAATAGTGTGCGTAAATATATACAAAGAGAGAAACATAAATATATACAAAAATTAAATTAAATTTAAAATTAAACAAAAATTGAGCCATAGCTGTTAAATCTGTTTAAATATAGGGGAAGGAATGAATAAGGTAGAGTATGGGGACAGCTGCTATACACCATTTTGTAGATTTAACTTCTGAAATGTTGTAAACTTTTTAAGTAATTATAAACTGGAATTAAGTTGACAATAATTCTTAAAAATAGACAAAATAAAACCAATCTAAGCCGGGCTTGGTGGCTCAGCCTGTAATCCCGCGCCTTGGGAGACTGAAGTGAATGGATTGCCTGAACCCGAGGGTTCGAGACCCGCCTGGGCAAGCGAGACCTCGTCTCTACAATAAATCAAAAAATTAGCCGGGCATGGTAGCGCACGCCTGTAGTTCCAGCTACTTGGAAGGCTGAGGCGGAAGGATCGCCGGAGCCCAGCAGGTCGAGGCTGCGGTGGCCGGGAGCGGCCACTGCACTCCAGCCTGGGTGACAGAGTGAGACTCCAACTCAAAAAAAAAAGAAAAAAAAAAGAAAAAAAAAACAATCTAAAAAAAGTAAAAATACAATATAACATTTAGAGTTTCATGTTTCATCACAAAAATTTATTGTATATCTGCTAACAACTCCAGATGTGAACCTGGAGTTTATATTAATGACGTTT
>CAUYQG010153149.1:0-21027 GCA_963574415.1 Tarsius wallacei
GGCTCCGGCGATCCTTCCGCCTCAGCCTTCCGAGTAGCCGGAACTACAGGCGTACGCTACCATGCCCGGCTAATTTTTTTGATTTATTGTAGAGATGAGGTTTCGCCTGCCCAGGCGGGTCTCGAACCCGCGGGCTCAGGCGATCCACTCACCTCAGCCTCCCAAGGCGCGGGATTACAGGCTGAGCCACCGAGCCCGGCTGGCTTCAACTTGAAGTCATAGCTGCTTCAACCCCTACCAAGAGAGTCAGCTTGTCCTTTGCTTTGAAGCCAGGAATTGCTTCTTTTTAGCTATGAAAGGCCTAAATAGCATCTTCTTCTGGTATAAGAGTGCTGGTTAATGTAGCCACCTCCATCAAGGGTCTTAGATCTTCTGGATAACTTGCTCCAGTTTCCCCATCGATGATGTTATAGAGGCAGCTTCTTTCCTTAAACCTCGTGAACCAACCTTGACTAGCTTCAGACTTTTCTTCTGTAGCTTCCTTACCTTTCTCAGCCTTCATAGAATTGAAGAGGGTTAAGGCCTTGCTCTGGACTAGGCTTTGGCTGAAGGGAACACTATGGCTGGCTTGACCTCTCCAGACCACTCAGACTTTCTCCATATCAGCAATAAGGCTATTTCACTTTCTTATCATTCATGTGTTCCCTGAAGAGGCACTTTTAATTTTCTCCAAGAACTTCCTTTCTGTGTAAAACTTGGCTAACTGTTTGGTACAAGAGTCTAGCTTTCAGCCTGTTGGCTTGCTTTCTCTCTCTTGTTTTCTCTTTCTTCCTTTCTTACTTTTCTTCCTTTACTTACTTCCTTTGCTTCCCTCCCTCCCTCCCTCCCTTCCTTCTCTCCTTCCTTCTCTCCTTCCTTCTCTGTCGAGGTTGCACTCTATCACCCAGGCTGGAATGCAGAGGCACAATCATGACTTATCGCAGCCTGACCTCCTGGGCTCAGGTGATCCTTCTGCTTCAGCCTCCCAAGTAGCTGGGACTACAGGCATGTGCCACCATGCCTGGCTAATATTTTGATTGTTTTGTAGAGACGAGGTCTCATTATGTTGCCCAGGCTTGTCTTGAACACCTGGGCTCCAGCAGTCCTCTGGCCTTGGCCTCTCAAAGTGCTGGGATTACATGTGTGAGCCACTATGCCCAGCCAAGCCTGTTGACTTTCAACATGCCTTGTTCACTAAGCTTAATAATTTTAGCTTTTGATTTAGTGAGAGGCGTGTGGCTCTTCCTTTCACTTGAACATTTAGAGTCCATTGTAGGATTATTAACTGACCTAATTTCAATGTTGTTGTGTCTCAGGGAGCCGGGAGGCCCTATGAGAGGGAGAAAGACAAGGGAAAGGCTGGTTGGTAGAGCAGTCAGAACACATACAACATTTATTAAGTTTGTTATCTCGTATGGGCATGGTTCACGGTGCCCCCCCAAAATTGTAATAGTAACATCAAGTATCACTCCTCATGGGCTGGGCACAGTGACTGACTTGTATAGTCCTAGCACTTTGGGAAGCCAAGGTGAGAAGATTGCTTGAGCCTAGGAGTTTGTGGTTGCAGTGAGCTATGATCACACCACTGCACTACAGCCTGGGTGACAGAGCGAGACTCTGGCTTTTAAAAAACAGAAAAGAAATCACTGATCACAGATCATTGTAACATATAATAACGAAAAAGTTTGAAATATCACGAATATTGCCTAATGTGACACAGAGACAGGGAGTAAGTACATGCTGTTAGAAAAATGGTGCCATTAGACTTGTTTGATATAGGGTGACGAGCCTTAAATTTGTAAAAAAAAAAAAATCTGTGAAGTGCAGTAATACAAAGTATGCCTGTATTTATTTTAATGCTCAAATTGTCTCAGTTTTGGCCAAAGAGAACTCTTTTTTTTTTTTCAAAGTTGGAGTCTCACTCTGTTGCCCAGACTGGAGTGCAGTGGCACGCTCCCAGCCACCGTAGCCTCGACTTGCTGGGCTCCGGCGATCCTTCCACCTCAGCCTTCCAAGTAGCCAGAACTGCAGGCGTGCACTACCACGCCCGGCTGATTTTTGATTTATTGTAGAGATGAGGTCTGGCCAAGTGACCTAGGCGGGTCTCGAACCCGCGGGCTCAGGCAATCCACTCACCTCGGCCTCCCAAAGCGCAGGATTACAGGCTGAGCCACCAAGCCCGGCTCAAAGAGAACTCTTTCAGCTTGCCTCCTATGTTCTTTAGACATGGCCCCTTCTTTTATTTGATACTTCCTTACTTTTTCCTATAACTAGACATCTATTATACTTTCTTTTTCTATTTTTGTTTTTTTGTCTTTATTTTTATTTTTTGAGGTGAAGTCTCACTCTGTCACCCAGGCTGGAGTGCAGTGGCACACTCATGGCCACCCCAGTGTTGACCTGCTGGATTCTGGCAGTCCTTCATCTCAGCCTTCCAAGTAACCAGAACTACAGGTGCGTGCTACCACGCCCAGCTAATTTTTGATTTATTGTAGAGACAAGGTCTCACCAAGTTGCCCAGGCTGGTCTTGAACCCATGGGCTCAGGCAGTCTACTCACCTCAGCCTCCCAAAGTGCTAGGATTACAGGCTGAGCCACCAAGCCCAGCCCCATTATACTTTCTTAGCACTGGAACTGGCCATTTCTCCAAGGATTCCTGTTTCCATTAGTGGAGAATGGTGTTTAGAAACCCAAGATTGGGTTTCAGAGTGTACATGCTCAATTGCCACAATTACTACCTATGACTAATCTAAAGTGACTGACTAGATTTACAGGATAAAGATCAAGGAATAAGATTATTGGGACAGAGGTTATTTAGATAGGTGTTGTTGTATTATCACAGGATTTTATATGGTGAGATTCTTTATTCTGAGAATGTTGCTTTGTTGCTTATGAGTGTAACAATGGTTTCCCCTTGTGGTCATCTTTTTTTTTTTTGAGTAGGAATCTTACTCTCGCTGAGGCTGGAATGCAGTAGCATACTCACCACCACCACAGCCTCGACCTGCTGGGCTTAGGTGATCCTTTCACCTCAGCCTCCCAAGGAGCAGGAAACACAGGCGCACGCCACCACGCCCAGCTGTTTTTTTTGTTTTTTTTTTTTCTTTTGAGTTGGAGTCCCACTCCGTTGCCCAGGCTGGAGTGCAGTGGTACGCTGACAACCACCCCAGCGTCAACTTGCTGGGCTCTGGCGATCCTTCTGCCTCAGCCTTCCAAGTAGCTGAAACTATAGGCACACGCTATCACGCCAGGCTAATTTTTCTTGATTTATTGTAGAGACAAGGTCTCGCCAACTTGCCTGGGCTGGTCTCGAACCTGTGGGCTCAGGCAATCCACTCATCTCAGCCTCCTAAAGTGCTGGGATTACAGGCGTGAGAAATCGCGCCTGGCCTGTAGTCATCTTTCTGCCTCACGGAAATGTAGTGAAAGATTGCATTTCCTTTATAGACATATGGTGTGTTTACCATTTTTGCTGCAGGATCATTTTTTATGATTCTCTTTTGTAGACTTAGTTATTTTTTTAGGCTTAAGTTATTTCTTAGGCTGGGCACTGTGGCTGGCACCTGTAATCCCAGCACTTCGGGAGGCCGAGGCAGGCAGATTGCTTGAGCCCAGGAATTTGAGACTATCCTGGGCAACATAGTGAGACCTTGTTTGCACAAAAAAACTAAAAAATTAGTTGGGTGTGGTGGCACACATCTGTAGTCCCAGCTAATCAGGAGGCTGAGGCAGAAGGATCACCTGATCCCAAGAAGTAGAGGCAGCAGTGAGCCATAATTTTGCCACTGCACTCCAGCCTAGGGACAGAGTGAGATCTTGACTCAAAAAAAGGAAGTCGTTTCTTGAATATGTAATTGTGCATTTTAAATTAAATGTGCTTTATATTTTTATGCCAGTTATACAGTGTATTCCAATGGTTCATTTTGTTAGTAAGGAGGATTAAAATATTAGAATGTTATCACAAGGCCAAAGGAAAGCAAATATCCACCCTTGGAGTATTTGCATTATTTTATCTTCCCCCAACCCATTTTTTTTAGAGCAGTAGTGTCTCACCTAGGGGAGATTTTGCCCCCCAGATATTTGGCTATGTCTGGAGACATTGCTGGTTTTCACAACCGAGGGGAGGCAGGCAGCTGCTGGCATCCAGTGGGTAGAGGCCAAAGATGTAGCTGAACACCCTGCGATGCCACAGTTATTCAGTCAAGAATGTCAGGAGTGCCGAGGTTGAGAAACCGACTTTTAGAGTAACTTATTAAAAATGCAATTGAGCTGGGCTTGGTGGCTCAGCCTGTAATCCCGCGCCTTGGGAGGCTGAGGTGAGTGGATTGCCTGAGCCCACGGGTTTGAGACCCACCTGGGCAAGCGAGACCTCATCTCTACAATAAATCAAAAAATTAGCCGGGCGTGGTAGCGCACGCCTCTAGTTCCAGCTACTCGGAGGGCTGAGGCGGAAGGATCGCCGGAGCCCAGCAGGTCGAGGCTGCGGAGGCCGGGAGTGGCCACTGCACTCCAGCCTGGGTGACAGAGTGAGACTCCAACTCAAAAAAAAAAAAATGCAATTGTACGAATGACAGAGTGAAACCTTATTATAAGGCAAACTTGATACCTCACTGATGATGGGCAAGGGCATCTAGCGAACTCGAAAATACTGTATTGGCTGTTCCACTAGTCTGCTCTGTGTTTGCCACAGTGGTGGAAGCTAAGAGTTTGGATCACAGAAGTGAGAGGAAGTCGCCTTTTCTGACTTGCTTCTCCTGGCTTGTTAATTTTACAAGTGAAAGTGTGGTTTTCACCACTAAAGTGAAAACAGACATTGGCTCTTCTTGAGCATCTGTTAAATATAAATTGTGATTTGTTTGCATGTAGATAGGGTTATGAACTCAAAATCAATTCAGTTCTAGTTCTACATAGACTTCATTTTATTTCCTGTATCTTTTTAATGTCGGTCTGTTGGGACAATTTGACTGAACTATATGATCAAAATGGGTAAGGAATGAATGATTCCCCACAGGCCTTTTCAGCTGTTGACTTTGCAGAAGGAGGTGTGGTTCTTGACTCCAGGGAGGGAGTAGAGAAGCACATATGTGTGCAGGTGCTTGTGCAGCGTGCTTGAGCTAAGGATGATTTTAAATACAGCATCCTTGTACTTGGAAAATGCTCATCTTAAAAGCAAAAGACAACTTCCTGCATCCTTCATAAGAACGTTGGAGATCATTTGGTGAATTTGAGACATTTTTACTACAGTTGATATAGTTTTTACAGTGATTTTCTGGCTTTAAGTAGTGTTGGACAATTCATTTTATTTATAAATTGGGCTTTGATTGACAAGATGGAAAAAGCAGAATCTAAACATAGGGTAGTTTTAGCACCCCTTTATTTTACTTATTTATTTATTTATTTATTTGAGTTGGGAGTCTTACTGTCACCCAGGATGGAAGGCAGTGGCACAATCACAGCTAACCAAAACCTTGACCTTTTGGGCTCAGGTGATCACCTCAGCCTCCCAAGTAACTGGGACTATAGGCAAGTGCCAACACACCTGGCTAATTTTTTAATTTTTTTGTAGAGACAAGGTCTTGTTATGTTGCCCAGGCTAGTCGCAAACTCCTGGCCTCAAGCAGTCCTCCTGTCTCAGCCTCCCAAAGTGCTGGGATTATAAGCGTGAGCCACTATGCCCAACTCCTTTATTCTTGATATCTCATGAAAACTGGAATTTTTAGTGTTTTATTTTTTTAGTAAGCTAAAAATGTTGGCCTGTGAGGTACTAGTCATTTTCTTCTACCCTATAATAAACTCTGTCTCTGTTTTGTAGTAGTCACCAAGTTATGTGTTCAGTTTTATCCAGATCCTAAAATTCCATGTCAACAGGGAATGAATTTTTTGGGGAGAAAGTTTCTTTTCAGCCTTTTTTAGCCTCAATCCTGGCTGTGCCTAGGTTTTTTATTCAAACTAACAATAGTTAGTTAATAATAAGAAGAGGTCGAGTTGCAGAAAAGTTAACACGAGTACTATGATGTTTATCTGCATCAAACTGGAGTTGAAATTGTGTGGATCTTGGATGAGGGACACTGGCTTGCAATCTTTTTCTTTTTTTACAAAGATAAAAGGGGCCATGTTCTTTAAGAAGTTGGTAGGTTAACAACATAACCACCTACTCACATGGTTTAATGCAAAGACAGAACCTGAGGAAGCTGCTCCTAATGTTGGTGGTTTTTCTCCCACTTTAGGTGATTTTATATACAGAGCCTTCTTGACTTGCTCAAATTCAAGAAATTCCCTGTTTCTGGGATTTAAAATCAGGAAATACATATCTATTGAAGTTTGCAGTAAAATAGTGCTGAATTTGAACTCGGCTAATTTGCTAATATACAAAAAGCACCTGTTCTTTGAAGTATTCAGTGTCTACAGGAGGATCAGTTAAATTGTTGTTTTTGTTTGTTTGTTTTGAGTCAGGGTCTCACTCTGTCACCCAGGCTGGAGTGCAGTGGCATACTCACAGCCACCGCAGCCTCTACCTGCTGGGTTCAGGTGATCCTTCTGCCTGTCTTCCAAGTAGCTGAGACTACAAGCACGTGCCACCACACCCAGCTAATTTCTTTTATTTATTATAGAGACGAGGTCTTGCCAAGTTGCCCAGGCTGGTCTCGAACCCCTGGGCTCAGTCAGTCCTCTCGTCTCAGCCTCCCAAATTGCTGGGACTACAGGCGTGAGCCACCATGCCTGGCTTAAATTGATTGTTATCTGGTTGTAATCGTAATTACTAAACAATGTAATTACCCTGAATTTTATTCTCTTTTGCCTCCTAACTACTAGCTTAATAATAAGTATTTCTGAATAATGAAAAGCTTTCAAAACAAAGAATACCTAGCCTATTCTGAAATAGTCTTTGTTTCTCCAGTTTACTAATCTCCTTTGAGGGTGAATTCTATTTCCTGTCTTTATCCTGTAGTTTGCTTTGTAATCTCATGGCCTTTTCCAGATGCAGATGTTGTTGTTGTTGTTTTGTTTTGTTTGAGTTGGAGTCTCACTTCATCGCCCAGGCTGGAGTGCAGTGTCACACTCACTGCCACCCCAGCATCGACTTGCCGGGCTCTGGCCATCCTTCCACTCCAGCCTTCCAAGTAGCTGGAACTACAGGCACGTGCTACCACGCCCGGCTAATTTTTTTAAGTTCATTGTAGAGATGAGGTCTTGTCAAGTTGTCCAGGCTGTTCTCGAACCCGTGGGCTCAGGCAATCCCCTTACCTCAGCCACCTAAAGCACTGGGATTACAGGCTTGAACCACCACGCCCAGCCCAGATGCAGATTTTGTAGTGAGAAGATAAGCCTCTGGGCCAGTTAAATCAGGAAAAGATGATGAGTTTGTAGTTATGGAGGAAAATGATTATGTTAGTAGTGCAGTTAATAAGGCTTCACTGTCAAAATAAGGCGACTTTGGTGAAAATGAAGTAAGGCCATCTATTGACCTGGCAGCCTTCCCCATTTATTGTCCTTAAGTGGCATTTCTTCTGCATGTCTCTGTCCATTTCAGCCACCGTGGGGTTGTCTGTTCTGCTTGGCATTGCAGTGCAGCCTTTCTGTGCTGGCAGGACCTCTCGTGCTCTGCTGCTCTGCCTTTCTACCTGTGCCGTGCACTGTGGTGGCTGCTGAGTTGTGAAATAGGGCTAGTCTCAACTAAGGAGAGCCTGGTGTGTAAAACACACTAACTAGCAAAGACTTGGTATGAAACAAGTGTGAAACATCTCATTATTAAGTTTTTATATCAGTTATGTGTGGAAATGATAATATTTGGGGTATATTATATAGAATCTATTAGTTTCGCCTGATTTTACTTTTTAATATAACTACAAGAAAAATTTAGTGACACGTATGGCTTGCTTTTTATTTCTGTTGGCCAGCACTGATCTATTTCTGAGAGACCCAGGATTCATTGAGGAGGAATCTGAGATTGTTTGTTTTTGTCTGAACAGTGGTTTTGCCAGTTCCAGAGAATGGGATTGTGATTACTTCTATCGAGTGATACACAAATGACTGGGACCTTGTGATTTGTTTTGTTTTGCTAGTGATGATGGCCAAAGAGAAGCCACCAATAACTGTAGTCGGAGATGTTGGAGGCCGCATCGCGATCATAGTGGTATGGCATCACCCTTTGTGTACAAAGATGGCACTCCTGGCACTCATCAGTAGCTTGTCCACTCTGAGTTGTATTTCCAGTCATGATGACAGATTTAAATGATTCTATCTGTCCTTTCTTATTCAGACTCCCTTAGGACAAGTAGCAGGAATCTTCCTATAGATAAATGGGACTAAAGTGTAACCTACAAATATGAAGTGAGCACAGTGCCTCCCACAAGAAAACGGAGCACCATAACCTTCATCTTATGGCTTCTCGGTTCCCTCACACCAGCTCGCCTAATCATCCTTAGACTTTAGGGCAGTGAGAGGAACTGAAGATGAGCTGTTCCATCTTCACTGCTAAGAACAAGTGTCCTGGGCAGACTCGTTTTGCATTTTGACATATGTTTGCTCCCAGCTCTAAATATCTTTGCCAGCTAGAGAGTCATCAATCCTTTTCAGTAGCTCACTTTATTTCAATTTTCCTCCCATGTCACTTTCTGCTGGAAAAGAATAAATGGGCACTGGGTATGTGGGATTAATCAGAAATTTGGAAACGGGAACTGAGTCCTGGCAATCCCAAACTCTAGCTGTAACATCACATATATTTGACAACTTTTTGCTCTGACAGATACACAAGGTGCTGTCAAGGCACTTCTTTTGCCATTTCTGGGTGTTCAGTCCTTGATCCAGGCACATAGCTCTGATTTTCCATCAGAAATCCTCTGAAACTGAGTGCAGAAAAGAGCAGAGAAGTGTGTCTTCCTAGACCAGGCTGGAGGATGTTTCTTTCCTACTCATTCTGTTCTCCTTCAGGATGACATTATTGACGATGTGGAGAGTTTTGTTGCTGCCGCGGAGATCCTGAAGGAAAGAGGTGCTTACAAGATCTACGTCATGGCCACCCATGGCATCCTGTCTGCAGAAGCCCCCCGTCTGATTGAGGAGTCCTCCATTGACGAGGTCTGTTGCTTTGAAAGGGCTTGAAACAGTCTGCTGAGTCAAGATGTATTGCTGTGTCTTCCCGGAATAATAAAATGACTCAGTCATTATTAAATTGCTTAATCTCTCTATAGAGTGCCTGTGAAATAGTGCTTTTGCTGCTAGCAGTTGGTTGGGGCAGATGTATATTTAGGAATTCAGACAGTCTCCCACTTCCAGTAGTTTGACTTCAGGATTTTTTGACTTTATCATGGCACAAAACCATCACAACTTTGATACAATGTATAGTATTTGGTACGTTACATGAGATATTTAACACCGTATTATAAAATAGACTTGGCATTAGATGATTTTGTCAACTCTAGTCTAATGTAAGTGTTCTGAGCATGCTGAAGGTAGGCTAGGCTAAACCATGATGCTTGGTGGGTTAAGTGTATTAAATGCATTTTCAACTTACAGTATTTTCAATTTATGATGGGTTTATCTGGACATAACCCATCATAAGTTGCGGAGCATCAGTATATGTCTTTGCATAAGATTTGCTTTGATGCTTGAATATAATTTGATACTCTAGTAAGCATTTCTTTTGAAACCTGAATACTTCCTGATGATATGAAAGTTTTGCATAGTGCTGGGATTCACTGTATTTCTGCATGTAGACCATGACATCCATAGGACTTTAGTCTTATGTTCTGAGCCATGTAACTTTTCCCTTGTATAAATTTGGTTGATTTTAGCTTGTAAAAACTATACTCAGTGGAACAAAGTTTTGTAATTTGGAACTTAGGCTGTGGGTACTAAATTTTAGATAAACTTTTCTGAGTAACCAGCTTGGGGCACACATCAGTAACGGTGCTCATTTCCTATTGCTGTATGACTAGGTGGTGGTGACGAATACTGTCCCGCATGAGGTGCAGAAGCTGCAGTGTCCCAAGATAAAGACTGTGGATATCAGTTTAATTCTTTCAGAAGCAATTCGGAGAATCCACAACGGAGAGTCCATGGCCTACCTTTTCCGAAACATCACTGTGGATGACTAGTTTCACATTTGCCTTGACCCTGGAACTCCTAAGACAACATGAAAAAAGCAGTGCCATCAATTATGTACACAGTGTTTCCTTGCAGGGAGGACTGGAAATAGTCTGGAGTTAGATATTCTGTCTCACCAGGATTGGTGGGTAGGAGGCATTAAGGTAGTCAAGAAGAAGAACTGATGGGATAAATAACATGGCCTTAAATGTCTGCCATCATCAGCCCTGCTGCATAAACAAAAGGTAGAAACGCTTTCCTGAAAAGAATCTGAAAGTCTTGTTGACATTGAAGATGAGTGAAAGGTAGATCAAGCCTTAACTCTCCAATGTGCATTCGGTTGTTTCAGTTCCAAGGACCTGTAGGTGTTTATGTTGAGCTTGGCTAGGGAAGCCGAGTGCCTGACACTGTTTCTGTCCACTTGTCCTCTCCCAGTCACCTTCAAGTCTTTTATAGAGAATCATATGTTTCTTTCAGAAACTGCTGTGCTTCAGCCACTGAACAACGAAGCATTTGTGTTGTTACTCCTCTCAAGGATGTCAGCTTAGAAAATAGCATCCCACCTCTGTGTACCTGTGTGGCTCTCATGTTGCAAATAAAAGAATTCGTTGTCTCGCTGGTCTCTTTACTATACTGCAGAGTGACCTGCTCCACTGCCTGGATGGTGACTGAATTCTGTCCAGACTGTATAAAGAAAGGGTAGTCGGGACATGGCTGGTTACAGACCCTAGACCCTAAACCTTAATCTCCTTCTCCAGGTTCCAGCCCCTTCCTAAGCATTAAAGTTAAGTCCTTGTTGATTAATACATTTAAAATATAAATTTTAAGAACAAATTGTTCTTTTTCCTGTGTGACAGGTGACAGTTACTGCATTACTGCACTTGGTCCTTCTGCATTCCAACATTTTAACTTTCATCATCACAGTTCTAGTTTATACCACCTTTATCAAGGAGGCCTTTCTGCAAGTGTGGAATCACTTTTTGTACTTTTGGGCCTGATCCAAGTCAGGACTAAATGTCACAGGAAGGCGGGGTGTCTGCTGCGAAATGAACTGGATAACTGATTGGTTCTGCTGGTTCCTGAGAGGGAAAGGATTATTTTATTTGTGCAGTTGTTACTTCTCTGTTGGGAAGTGTCCTTGAGTTTTTTTTTGTTTTTTTGTTTTGAGTTGGAGTCTGTTGCCCAGACAGGAGTACAGTGGCACTCTCCCAGCCTCCGCAGCCTCGACCTGCTGGGCTCCAGTGATACTTCCGCCTCAGCCTTCCAAGTAGCTGAAAGTACAGGCATGCAATCCCGTGCCCAGCTAATTTTTGGTTTATTGTAGAGATGAGGTTTCGCCAAGTTGCCCAGGTGGGTCTCGAACCTGCAGACTCAGGCAGTCCACTTGCCTCGGCCTCCCAAAGTGCTGGTATTACAGGCTGAGCCACCGAGCCCGGCCTCCTTGAGTTTTTTATCTTTTTCCTAGTGGTAAGAAAACTCCCAACCTTCAATCAAAACTTTGAGCACATTAGCTTTTTCAAGCACACAAATAAGTTACCTTCTGTTAGTAGTCCAAGTAGGGAAATTTGAGCAAAGAACCCTTAAATATGAATGTGGTGGTGGAGGAAGAGCTGGTCAGGAGCCTGGTTGTTGAGGTAACATCAGAGAGATATGACTAGTCCTGGGCCTCCGTCGTCAGTTGTGAAAAAGGAGGTTTGGGGTTAGAAAAAAGTCTTTTTCAATTCTAAAATTCCATTTAACGTTTTCTTTCCTACATCTCTGAGGGTGAGGATTTTAAAATGCGCTTATTTAGAAAATAAGGTATTTAGCAGAATGTACAGTCGTTCAGGGAATTAGAATACCTTTTGATACTTGGTAAGTCATATGTGTCTGGCAAGATACTAATAAGCTTCAGGGATATAAAAAAAGCGAACAAGTGTGGACTCTGAGGGCTGGCATTCTGGTTACAGTGTAGTGATTATGCCTGCTAACATTTCTTCTGGAAAGTCACTGAACTTAGAGTTGAACAAGAATATTTCTCATCTGTGCCCATGCCCAGCCCGTGCACCACAGCCTCCAGCACAGCCAGTTCTCTATTCCATGGCTTTAACTCTGTGATCTGGCCTTCAGCTTTCTAAGTTAGGAGCATATGTGCACAAAAGGCTACAAAGAACTTTTTCTTTGGGTATCAGCAACTCCTTGCGGGCCTGCTCTGTGCCAGGTATTGGGATATGCTGGCGAATTATAATCTTTCAATTAAACAACACCAACTCAGACCAAATTAAAAATCTGAATTTCAAAAGCAGTTATTGCAGTCTACCCTCAGGATCTGTGGGGTATTCATTCCAGGAACCCCACAGGTATCAAAATCTACGGATGCCCAAATCCCTGATGTAAAATTATGTTGTATTTGCATATAATCTATACATATTGTCCTGTATACCTTAAATCACCTTTAGATTACTTATAATACCTAGTACAATGGAAATAGTATGTAAGTAGTCATCATACTGTGTTTAGGGAATAATGACAAGGAAAATTGTATATGATCAGTACAGACAGTGCCACTCATTTTTTCCCTAAATATTTTGAATCCACCATTTGTTGAGTCTGTGGGTGCAGAGCCTACAGGTGAGGTCCACTGTATATGGTAAAAATGCACTCGGAGGTTTCCTTTAATTAGCTCTGCGGCATGTTGGCACTTGTCATGAAGTTTTATCACACGTTTTTGCAGAATAATCTGTATGGTGAAGTCACACCTCAATTGCTGAGGGACCAGATTCAACGAGTCCTGTCTAGTCTTGCCTAGTCCTGCCTTGTCATGAGCTGAAGACAGATCTATTCGAGACAGCACAAAAGGACTGTTCTCTGGTGGCTAGTTAGGACTGCCTGGGTAGGGGCCGTCTTTTCCAAGCTGCCTCACCTTTGAACAAAATATGGGAACTGTCCACAGGTGCCAAGACCCCAGGACAGCACCCTGCAAGATGGATACAGCTAATGACACACACAGCACAGTTGCCAAGATACCCTCACATCCTGTCCTTCAATGTCCCTCCTAAGAATGAGTGGGCCACTCCCTCTAGATTAAGGGGATGGATGGAGTCTCGTTGGATGTCAGGAGGCCACCTCACCCCCTAAGCCTATGTGCTCGTGAAGGCAAGCGCCTTGGCACCGCCGCACCGCACCTTGCTTTGGGGGCGTTTACTGAGAAGAAAAGGGGCGCCTTGGGATGCTGCCCGCGGCTTCCCTTGTGACTTCGGGGGTGGCTCCGGCGGCGGCGGCCTTCGCCCCGAAGGTTCTTACGCGGAACCCTCGGGCGCGCGGGCCGCCCCCCGTTCCAAACGTCCGCGGCCGCGAGCCGGCGCGGCGGGAGGGGAGCCAGGGCCGGAGCTCGGCGACCAGACGGGGGAGGGCGGCCGTCCGGACCCGCCGGGGAGGCAGGAGTCGCGAGCGGTGACAGCGGCCGGGCCCGGGGCGGGGAGGCCCCGAGGGGCCCCGCGGCTCGGCGGGGAGCGAGGCGGCCGCCCGGCGGCCCGGGCGCACGATGCCGCCCGCGATGGCGACGACCACGGTGTCCCTCCGCGAGCTGGCCGACCTGGCCATCGGCACCCCGGAGGTGGGCGCCGTCAACTTCACGGCCCTGCACACGCTCGTCGTGGCCATGCTCAAGAGGCTCAACCTCCAGGAGACGCGGGTAAACTTCCAGGCCCCGTCGCCCGAGCCCAGCGGCTCGGAGGAGTCCGCGCGCGCCTCGCGCAGCACCCCGCAGCTGCCGGCGCCCAAGGAGAGGCGGCGGAGCGTGGGCCGCGTGCCCTCGCAGGCGCTGGAGAGCCAGGTGAAGGACCTGGGCGGCCAGGTGCAGGGCCTCAGCCAGCAGGTCAAGACCATCGGCAGCCAGGTGCAGGGCATCGTCACCCACGTGCAGAACATCTCGCTGGCCAGCGGGCTCGACGTGGCCGCCGCGGAGTGGATGGAGGAGCCGGAGGCGGGCGCGCCCGAGGCCGAGAGGGCGCGGGTTTGGACGACGCTGCCCGTGAGGGTCGCCGAGGAGGCCAGCGTCGCCAAGGTGAGCGCGTCCGGGCTGCCCTCCAGCCCCGCCGGGAGGGCCTGGGGACGGAGGGGACGCCGGGCCTCGGTGCGAACGGGTGCCCCGTGGCCCGTGCTGTCTTGCAGACCATGGGGCTGCTTCAGGAAGTCATGGAAGAGGTGAAGACCCTGAAAGAAACCCACCAAAAGGCTCAGGAGTTCCACGAGCTGAAGCCCCAGGTGAGGGCCCTGGGGACTCACCCCGGGGAGCACAGTGGCCCCATCCCGCCCTTCCAGGCTCCTGTGTACACGGGGTTCACCCTCCACTCATCAGACACCCAAGGACCCTGAAGGGAGCTGGCAATTTCCCAGAACGTCCTTAGAGGGAATTCCCTAAAATAAAAATTAAAAATGAATAAATAAAAATGTGGGTGTTGAAAGACAAAGGCCCGTCCAGGAGATGGGGTCAGGATGGACAGTTAGACTCCGGCTCTCTGTGGTGATGACAGCGGCTACAGCAAGCCGGGCTCAGTTTCACTGGGACCTTTGTTTTCACACAAACCATCAGCATCGATGCTGCGCAGCCAACGGTGGGAAACAGAGCAGGCCAGCACGGGGAATGGTGGGCACCGCGCATGCCTCAGAGTGACATTAGGCCAGACGGGGGTGTGGATCTGGAAGAAAATGAACAATTAGGAAGAACACCCAGGGGAGGCTGAGAAGACAGGAGGGAAAAGAGAGGCCTGGGAGGAGGCCAACCCTCTCCCCATCCCATTCTGCCGCATCACCTAGGCCTTGAGACACCAGCACCACTCATTTTTGCTCTGGGAAGCATATCTGCTTTTCTTTTCAAACTTTGAAACATGATGGGGTTTGGTTTTGTTTTTTCATTTTTAGCTAATCTTAGGATCCGGCGGTTTGCATCAGTTATAAGGATTTTAGATTCTGAAAGTTTCCACAAGTAATAAGGAGCAGTTTAAGTTTTAGCAACTGGCGTTAGTGATTTGTTTTTATTTTTGAGCCAAGGTCTCACTCTTGCCCAGGTTGAAATGCAGTGGCATGATCACGGCTCACCACAGCCTCGACTTCCTGGGCTCAGGCAGTCCTTCCACCTCAGCCTCCCGAGTAGCTGGGACTACAGGCACATCCCACTTATACCAAGCTAATTTTCTGATTTTCTGTAGAGATGAGGTCTTCCTATGTTGTCCAGGCTGCTCTCAAACTCCTGGGCTCAAGCAATCCTCCCACCTCGGCCTCCCAAAGTGCGGGAATTACAGGCATGAGCCACCACGCCCAGCTTGAGTTTAGTTCTTTTAAGGTGCTCTTTTTTTTTTTTGAGTTGAAGTCTCACTCTGTCGCCCAGACTGGAGTACAGTGGCTGCTCCCACCGCAGCCTCAACCTGCTGGGCTCCGGTGATCCTTCCGCCTCAGCCTCCCAAGTAGCTGGAACTACAGGCACGCACTACCACGCCCGGCTAATTTTTTTTCTGATTTATTGTAGCGATGAGGGCTCACCAAGTTGCCCAGGCGGGTCTCGAACCCCCGGGCTCAGGCAATCCACTCACTTCAGCCTCCCAAGGCGCCGGATGACAGGCTGAGCCACCGAGCCCGGCTAGGTGCTTTTTTCTTTAAACAGCACAGACAGTGTTGAAGGACCTGGTACTTTTCATTCCTTGAGAGGCAGATGGGCTTCATCCTACAGTGCTGGAAGCTTTCACGAGTGGTGAAATGAATCCTAGGACCAGAGGTTCTCATCCCTGTAGTAGCGTTTACTCTTGCCAAGCTGTCCCCTGGCGCACCTCTGCCGCACCCCACCTTCCTTCCTCTTGTTGGCTGGGGAAGGATCTGGGAGCCTGACTTGACCAACTGGGTAAAAACCCTCCCTTCCCCAAGAGCCACGCACATCTCTTCTTTCACTGAATTCCTGGCGCTGAGTCAGTGTGAGCATGGGGGGCGGTTCGCCCGCAGGAGGGGCCGCCGTCATCCTCCTTCCCCGAACTCTTCCAGGAACTCCTCCAGCGGATTGATGAGCTAGAGAAGCAAATCAAAGAACGGAATAACTTTATGGTAATATCAGCCAGTGCTGTGGGAAAGGGCCCTTTAGGAGGCCTGGGGTCTGGAGGGAGCGGGGGACACACAGTTGAACTCAGCATGGCCCTCCAGGGCTTGTGCAGAACCCCACTCCGGATGTCTGCGTCTCTCCAGGGCAGGGTGGTGCATGCCCTCTGCCTCTCAGGTTTCTGCCTCCGAATTGAGGGAGAAATCCTTTCCATCCCTGCCCAGGGCTCTACTGAGGGCCCACACAGGACAGAGAACCAGCTGCCCAAGATTCACAGGTCGCCTGAGGGGCGATGAATTCTCCCCAAGGGCTAGGGCTGTGGAAGGACCCACCCAATCCTGTTAGCCCAGGTCTGTTTCTAAAGCTTCCTGGAATTAAGGGGTTTGTGTGTGTGTGTGTGTTTTCTGTGACTGTCAGGAATTAGTGAGCCAGAAGCTGAGTTTGGGTCCTGGTGGAGAAGATGTCACCATGGTCACCTGGGAAGAGCTGGAGAAAGCGATTGCTGATGGCTGGAGAACCTTACAACTGGTGAACAAGAGGGGGGCGGGGGACTGGGCTGTGGTCTGAGGCAGGGCTCCCCAAAACCTCTCCTTTGTATAACAGCACAGAATTCTGTCAGGTGTATATTTGTCACAAATTCTAGGTTATGGCTATTTTAAACGTTTCTTCCGGCCAGTTGCTCCAGGTTGACATTCACATGTGTGAATAGGACGAGTTCCCAGAACTGGGGTGTGCATTTGTGATGTGGCTCTTGCCAACTGGCCTTCCGTGGAGATTGTTTCAGGTTAGGCTCCCACCAGCAGCAGTGGGCGAGAACATGCCCTGACATCAAACCCCCACCCCCGGCCCGAGCACTATATATTGGTGCCGTTTTTTGAGCTTTGCCAACTCACTGGAACAACAGAAAATGGTACCTAAGTGTAGTTTTAATTTGCTTTTGTAGCTTTTCTTTTTTTTGAGTTGGAATCTCATTCTGTCACTCAGACTGGAGTCCATTGACATGCTTATGGCCACCGCAGCCTCAACCTGCTGGGCTCAGGCGATCCTTCCACCTCAGCCTTCCAGGTAGCTGAAACTACAGACGTGTGCCACCACGCCTGGCTAATTTTGTGATTTATTGTAGAGACAAGGTCTTGCCAAGTTTCCCAGGCTGGTCTTGAACCTGTGGGCTCAGGCAATCCTCTCACCTCGGTCTCCCAAAGTGCTGGGATTACAGGTGTGAACCACCATGCCTAGCCAATTTGCTTTTGTAGCTTTTCAAACTTCCTATACAGTCTGTTCTGAAATGCAGGAGTCCTTCATTATTAGGGGACCACAATGACCAATCCTGGGAATAAAACCTCTGCAGGGGGCCCTTTGCTAATGGTGACTTTTGCATACGGGCATGCATCTGAGCACAGGGTGACCAAATCGTTTTCAAATCTCCAACCTTTCTCCATCCAAATGAAATCAAGCTGGGGATTTTCAGATGGCCCTCACAGACAGGGCTTAACTGCCCTTGGTCTTGACATTCCTTCCCCTGGCTTTGCCAACTCACAATGGAAACACGACAAACGTATTGGCAAAGTAGGGCGAAGAGTAAGCCCTTTGGCGCCATCACGTGGCCATGCTGGGGAGCACCGAATATTATCTGAGTACAAAAGACACCCTGCCGATCTCAGGGACTGTTTCCTGAATTCAGGGCCCATCCCCAGAGGAAAGCATAGGTGGAAAAGAGTAGCAAGACAGCCCCAAACACAAAAGGGGTGTCCTGGAATCACTGTGTTAAACCGAAGCTTTTTTTCCACATACTGCTATCATACTGTTTTTAGGGAGCTCGGTGGCTCAGCCTGTAATCCCGTGCTTGGGAGGCTGAGGTGAGTGCATTGCCTCAGCCCACGGGTTCGAGACCCGCCTGGGCAACTTGGCAAGACCTCATCTCTACAATAAATCAAAAAATCAGCCGGGCGTGGTAGCGCATGCCTGTAATTCCGGCTACTCGGAAGGCTGAAGCGGAAAGGATCGCCGGAGCCCAGCAGGTCGAGGCTGCAGTGGCCAGGAACGGCCACTGCACTCCAGTCTGGATAACAGAGTGAGACTCCAACTCAAAAAAAAAAAAAAAAAAAGAGACAACTTAGCTTCTCCAGAGTTAGAAAGTGTTGGTGTTTTTTGACTGTTGCTCTTAACCACAACTCCAAAAGCAGATGAAAATAAATATACATACTCAAATTTTTTTCGCACCATGGCACCCCAGCCTGGGCAACAGAGTGAGACCCCATCAAAGATTTTTGAGAAGCAAGAGAACAAGCTCTAGTAATGACCAGTTCAGCCCCTGCTTAGACTAGAACGAAAGCAGCAGGGAGCTCCACTGCCTCGAACTAACACACAGCACACCAGAGACTCATTTTACCTGGCCGCAGGATTGGTGGGGCCCTTAACTTAAATAATGAAATCAGGACTTTGAAACTGGGTGGTGTTAGGGTCGCCGACGGGTTTTGGCAGACGGTGGTGGCTCCGAGGCCATCGTGCGGCATGCTGTCTGTCTGCCTCGTGGGTAGAGAGCGGGGACCGAGGGGAGGACGGTGAGTCTGGAGTGTGGTCGGCACAGAGGAGGAACAGTCCTCACTTGGCTCATCAGACTTGAGCAGGAGCTGGATTTTGATCTTGAGGAGGGAGCCCCGGCTACACATGTGGCCGCCACAGTTAAAGGAGTTTGGTGTGAAAGCGGGTGACACCTATTCCAGGACCAGAATGTACAAAGGAACACAAATCAGCTTTTCCCGAGAGTGTTCCAGTAGGCAGCTCGGCAGCTCTTTACCACTTGGTCACATCTTGAAGTTGATGACGATGACAACGACCATAAGGCCCCTCCCCTGCTTCCCCCTCTTCCCCGTCCCTCCCTTCCCTCCTCTTTCTTCCCCCCTCCCCCCTCTCCTCTGCCTCCTGTCATTCCCCTCCTCTCTTTCCTCCTCTTCTCCCCTTCCTCCCCCTTCTCCTTTTTTTTCTTTTGATTTATTGTAGAGATGAGGTCTCGCCAAGTTGCCCAGGCGGGTCTCGAATCCGCGGGCTCAGGCAATCCACTCACCTCGGCCTCCCAAAGTGGGGAATTACAGGCTGAGCCACCGAGCCCAGCCTCCCCTTTTCCTTCTAATGGTGAGAAAGAATAAAAGACTGACTGTAACGAGGAAAACTCAACCCTAGAGTTCTATCCAAAGCTTGCTTAAGGGAGAAAAACTCTTCCTCGGTTTCCCACGACCAAAGTGGTGGATTCAAGGGCCAGCTAGCCCGACCGTGACAGGCATGTAACAACGGAAGAACTGAAACATCGTCCTGTGGCCATTTTCCTGGGTCCAAGGACCGTGCGGACAGATGTCCTCTCGCAGAAATAGCAAATAGCATGCCCAAGGTGACGGACGTGTTCTCCCTGAAGCCTGACGGACTCAATCAAGTAGAAAGCAGGAACTAAAACTCTGATTTGCAGACCTTCATTGAGGGAGAGGGAGTCAATGGCCTTTAACATATTGGATACGTTTAAAATGGCCAGGAAATGGTTTTGTCCTTTCTTGTCATCTTGAGGAATTCAGGTCCAAATCCCCTGGGGACCTTGAAGGCAAAAACCGGATAGCAGGACAAATTAAGATAGGAGAGCAGGCTGAGTGTGAATTCCCCCATGGCAACACCTTGCTGTCAGTGGAAGGCATGACGGCTAAGTCGCCAGCTTAGGCGCTGGTAGATAGTAAAGTAATATTTTTGTATTAACTGAGCCAAAATCTTGAACAAAACTATATAGTAGGTGACAGTGATATAAGAAAACCCTGGGCCGGACTCGGTGGCTCAGCCTGTAATCTCAGCAATTGGGAGGTCGAGGCGAGTGGATTGCCTGAGCTGTGGGTTCGAGACCAGCCTGGGGAACTTGGCGAGACCTCGTCTCTACAATAAATAAAAAATTAAGCCGGGCTCGGCGGCTCAGCCTGTAATCCCGTGCCTTGGGAGGCTGCGGTGAGTGGATTGCCTGAGCCCACGGGTTCGTGACCCACCTGGGCAACTTGGCGAGACCTCATCTCTACAATAAGTCAAAAAATCAGACAGGCATGGTAGCGCGTGCCTGTAGTTCCAGCTACTTGGAAGGCTGAGGCGGAAGGATCGCCGGAGCCCAGCAGGCGAGACTGCGGTGGCCAGGAGCGGCCACTGCACTCCAGTCTGGGCGACAGAGTGAGACTCCAACTCAAAAACAACAACAACAAAAAAAAAAACAAAAATTAGCCGGGAGTGGTAGCGCACGTCTGTAGTTCTGGCTACTTGGAAGACTGAGGCGGAAGGAACACTGGAGCCCAGTGGGTCGATGCTGGGGTGGCCATGAGCGTGCCACTATATTCCAGCCTGAGGCACGGAGTGAGACTCCTACTCAAAAAAAAGAAAGAAAGAAGAACTGACCAAAAGCTTAGATGATGGTGCGAGGGCCATATATAAATCAAGGAATGTGAACAGCCTCAAGAAGCCAGAAATGACGAGAGAGTAGATTCTCTCCCTGAGAACGCACCTTGAGTCAGAGTGAGGCCCACGCTGGACTTGTGGCCTCTAGAATTGTGAGATAATATATTTGTGTTAAGTGTTTTAAGATACACACACACACACACACACACACTGTGCAGTGTATATCTTTAGAATATTGGGGAAATTGGGGTCTTATAAAGAGCTCTGGTTGAAATTATGATTCCTGAGGCAGAGAATGAGGGGAAGAAAATGTATATCTCGGAATCTATTATTTTTTCTTTTTGACAGGGTCTCGACTCTGTCACCCAGGCTGGAGTGCAGTGGAACCATCATAGCGCAACGCAGCCTGGAACTCCTGGGCTCAAGTGATCCTCCCCCCTTAGCCTCTGGAGTATCTGGGACTACAGGCATGAGCCACCACTCCC